>JAHDVE020002584.1:0-50647 GCA_022606495.2 Halesus radiatus
AACTGTCAAAATCTAAATGATCATTTTATAGCCCCGCACAACGCTGAGCAATTTTGAAAATATTTTAAAAATATATATTTACTTGCCTCGCCAGGTAGGTACACACATAGCGCAGAAAAATATAATCACTGGTCAAAGTTAGAATAAGTGGCCTGTTATTTTGATCAAAAAATATACTTAAAATACCTATTACAGGGATGTATTGATAAGTTTGGAAATCTTAGATATTATGATTTTATTACCTGTTTCTAAACAAAATCGTGATAACTATTTTAATAAGAATTTTACAAAGGTTTTAAGTTCAACATCGGTAAAAATTAGCATGTCATAAAACACTAATCGATTTTTATGGCATTGTTTTAGATTTGTTATCATTAGTTATATAGTTTTTACCATGTTATAACAAAATATCGTTTCAAATCATTTTTAAATGTAACAACACCAGTACTGATCATTACAAACACTCGCTTGTACCTAGATTAAATCAAGTTAGTAATGGATACGCAGATGTAGCGGATCTATTTAACTGTACAGAAGGTAATAATAATAATAATAAGAGGGTATTTATATAGCGCAGTTTTGTGTTATTTCACCTCAAGTACGCTTTACTATAATAAACTTAAACATAATGATTAACTAACTACATTCAGTGGTATTCCTACAGTGCTCCTTTCATATTCTATTCATTAACGTATTCAATTTGTACATTCTTAACATATTACATTCTTAACATTATTCCTACAGTGCTCCTCGGATACATATTCATCTAATAAAATTACAAAATCGAATGAAAATCTCTATTGAAGCCCGAGATACGAGATTATCTGTGACAGTGTCTCTGAATTAATCGATCAGGGACATCGCTAGGGCCGCTTCCGAGCTAGGTAAGCAACATTCAAAATTACCAAAGGAAGGGAGGGATAAAACGTTTCATACGAAAATGTTGACTACGATTTTGAGTATTATGGTTTTATAACATAGAGCATTCATTTGTCAAATTTCAAAAATCCATAATGATTTTTTAATAAAGATTCGAAGGTCTGAAGAGGTCAAAAATTGGATTTTTCATAAGGCCTTCATCATATACAACATGTAAAAAAAATGGTAATTACCATAATTGATGCGAGGTAGGATTTTTAAAATTAGTGGACTATGTCATTTCATTCTATCGACTTGGGAGTGGTCTCATTGGTTTCAGCAATAATGTAACCATAATAAACGACACCTCACCCGAACTAGTTGTGAAAAATGTTTTTTTAATCCCCCTTCCCCTTAGACTCCGTCCTAAGTTCCGTCACTTTAATTTGGGCGGAATCTGCAAATCTTTAATTCTGCTACCCAAGGTGAATATGTGCACAACGTTTCATTAATGTGTGAATTTTGTCTTTATTATGTGCATTTTGACACTGTTTTACCTGTAATAACTGTGCAGCAGCATGTGTGACTTCAAATCTCCTTTCCATTATTATGCATAGTTAGAGTCGGAACAAAAATGAAAAAGAAAAACGTAAAACATTTGGAAGCGAATCACAATAATGACATTCCTAATGCGTGTGATGACATTTCAAGTATTATCAACAAGGCTTTTCTCCGCTATGACTAAGCCCTTGAGCTTTTAAATTCCCCTTTTAGGAACACGTATAGCTGTAGTCCGAATATGGAAGAGGTTTATATCCACTGTGCACCAGCATGTGTGTCTTCAAATTTCCCTTCAGCGAACATGAATATTACATTCGGAACAAGAAAAAGGTTTTTCTGTACTATGGGAAATCATGTGACGTTCAAGTTATTTCTTTGTAGAAGATAAATAATGCAGTCGGAGCAAGAAAACGGTTTTTCTCTGCTGTGTGTCACCCAGTGTTTTTTGAGATAATCCCTTTCTAAAACAGGAATACGTGCAATCGGAACATGTAAAAGATTTTTCTCCATTGTGCACCAGCATGTTTGTCTTCAAATTTCCCTTTCGTGAACATGAAAGATGCAGTCGGGACACATAAAAGGTTTATCTCCACTATGAGTCAGTATGTGTTTCTTCAAATCTCCCTTAAGAGAATATGAATAGTTGCAGTAGGAACATGAAAAAGGTTTTTCTGCGCTGTGAGTAAGCATGTGCCTTTTGAGAGAATCGTTTCTAATACAGGAATACGGACAGTCGGAACATGAAAAAGGTTTTTTTCCACTGTGCACCAGAAGGTAAGTACAAGAAGGCTATACTATCATATCTTTTCAATTAATATTAATATGACTAAGTTTACTTTATGTTTTATTTGTACGCATCTTTTACTTTTATATCCTTTATGAAAATTTGTTCTTATATACAATGATGTCGTTGTACGACCTAATGCCACATTTAATAGTTACCTCTTTAAATTAACTGTGACATGTAATTATTGTTTATGGTATATTTATACCCTTGATATTAAATAAAATTAAAAAAATAAGTGTTCATTCGTAACAACCTGTATTATTTTTTGTTGTTGTTAAAATCATGAAATATTTATTTTTATTTTTTTATCTGTTTTCATCGAGTTACATGTAATAATTTAACAATAAATAATTTGGGCCTCCCTGGGTTCTCTCTACCCATACTGGGATATTTACAATTTCAGATTATTAAGGAAAAGCATTCTTAAAAATGTATTGTTCTTGCATTAACAGCGTGACACGTGTCTTATAACTATCTAAAACGTTTAAATAAAATATAAATTAATAAAAAAATGAAGTAAGCCGAATTGTCGATTGTCGATATTTAAACGTATTTGATGTCACATCACTAACTTTGCTGGTGTCAAAAAAACTTATTGATAATTGAAAAAAAAACATTACTTGTTCTAATTTTGAACTTATTGGTGAAATTTCATTTCGTTCGCTTCATAGTACATTACGCCGCACAGTGATGTGGTTCCATATAAGGATTTGGACAAAAATAAGAAAAGTCGGAAATATAATTAACATTTCTACAGGTTGGCTAACAATTGAATGACATTTGTTTTTCAGAAATTTTCACAGGCAACAATGGACAAGGTCATTAAATATAATGTATTACATTTGTAGCCGACGTGATCATCGATTGTTCATAATCATGATTCTTCCTAATTTTGCGACATTATGTTATCTTCGTAATTTATATTGTACCATTAGCTTATTATCTCGTGCCATTGTATCTTATGTAAGATTTATAATATTTGTTCCATCTCATAGTGTTATCGACGTGATGGAACCACACGGGAATTTCCATAATAGATTGACTCCGCGGGAGCCCAGTACCGTGTGGCAGACTTTCCTATCACTTCGATAACATATCCGACCCCGCGACAGCACGATACCGTGTTGCGGGTTTTCGACAATGCAACTAACCCCGTGGCAGCACAGTACCGTGCACGGACCCCTTATTTACATGTCTGCCTCAGCAGCGCCCCTGGTGTTGAAAACTTGTATCACTTTGGAATGATATAAAAATGAACATTTCTGAAAATAAAGCAGTCACACTCGGACGAGCAATCGTGACTCGTACCCAGTCACATCTTGTAACCATAGAAAGTCTTTCACTTCTCCTGCCTCCCAACTGAAGGATTCCTGAACCTGCCTCAAGGATAGTCGGCCCCGTACCAGCATAGAAAGTGGCTTAATCCAGCACCTACATGTTTACAGTCTTATAACGACAATGGTCGCTTACAACATTCTTGGAAAAGTGCATCCCTTATCAGTCGTTTTGAAAAGTTCAGAGTATGACCATAAATATTAATAAATGTATTAAAATTACCACTTAAATAATAATATTTGTATTCTGCATATCCCTGATGAGGAAAGCTTCGCTTTCGAAACATGTTGATATGTATATATTAATAAAGTGGTGATTACAAAGTAATTTTTAATTCATTTAATAATAATGATGCCCCAAAGTGAATACCACCAATCCTTTGAAGAAACTATCAATAGTTAATATTTAGTTTGTACTCTAATATGTAATAACCTGTGATTATTTCGGACAAAGATTTATTTACATTTACTCCAAATAATAATAATGGAAAAATAATATTCCTCAAAGCGTATGTCATAACTGAGGTTGCTGCGTGGAAGGTCCTTTTGCGGAGAGGATGGAGTAAACATACCTTTTAGAAGACCCATGTTGTCGGGGGGAGAAGACATTGAAAATCCTTCAATACAGTAGAATATTCCGGGCTGTAGAAGATAGGAACGAGTCGTACAAAGGACCCCATCTTGAGATATGTTTTGCTAATAAATACGATGCATTAGTAATTTAACTGGTAAGAATGGAAATTATTTTGGTGACTATATATATTTTAGATGTATTTATTTTTTTATAATATAACAAGGAGCTCTTTCCTTGTTATATTTTTACAAATTTTCACTGAATAAGGCAGCATTTATGGCCAAAACAAGGACGAACAACACGCGAACTATCAAACGGGTTCCATGAGATTAACAAGTTCGTGTAGTAACAAATAGTTCGGCGACAGTTGAAACTCCTCATATCATCTCTAATTTATTATTAGTCAGACCTTGTTATATATATTATAAAGAATCATTAACAACCTAATTGACAGCCCTGCCATCCTCGCCACTATTAAATTAAATGTACCAACGAGGAACACAACACAAAGTGTAACATTTCTGCAACACTTTCACAACCAGCTATCAGTCTCATTCATTAACCAATAGGATGCATGATCAGGGCTACAGGTTTGGAGGTGTTGTTGATGTATTTGCTGACTCCATTTATACAGTAAAGCGTCATCTATACCAGCAGTGTGTTTTTCATCTATAAGCCCAACGCGAGATAGGAGCCGAAGTCATGTTTGTTCGGATGAATACTAGAAATAATTCTCGTTTACGTCTGAGGTCCGAATATGGCTCGCCACTTGACAGAACAAGTCTGCTGTTCTCTCGAGTCGTGGCTTGTCAATTTCCACGCGGGGATTTGTAAGTTGCGAGGTTACTAGTATGCAATCCGTTCCGGAGACGATCTGTTCTTCGACTGCAACGGCCTGGTTACATAGAAACTATTTGTCTTGCATCTCGTTAGGTTTAGACAAAAGCTTCCGATGCGAGATGCGTCCGACAGCCTGTCTCCGATAGCTTCCCCTGTCTCTGGGACGTCACAAGCTACAACAGAAGTGTTTGTTACTATCGGGAAACAAATTGCCTACATACTGCATTATTGGCAGACACTAACGCGCGTCTCATCTGAGAAGCTTCTATATCTGTTTACTTATATTGATTTATGTGAAAATATGGTAGGTACTAGCGATTGGGAAAGTTGGATTTAATGTTTGTTATGAACAAATATTATATATTGACAGTAACGAAATAAAAGTAAGGTCACCGATCCAATCCAACTTGCTGGAAATTAAGGTAATGCAATGAAAGAGAAAAGGAATGTTCCGGAGTATTTTTGAATCTAAAGTAAAACAAATATTACACATTGACAGAAGCGAAATAAAAGTAAGGTCACCGATCCAATCCAACTTGCTGGAAATTAAGGTAATGCAATGAAAGAGAAAAGGAATGTTCCGGAGTATTTTTGAATCTAAAGTAAAACAAATATTACACATTGACAGAAGCGAAATAAAAGTAAGGTCACCGATCCAATCCAACTTGCTGGAAATTAAGGTAATGCAATGAAAGAGAAAAGGAATGTTCCGGAGTATTTTTGAATCTAAAGTAAAACAAATATTATATATTGACAGTAACGAAATAAAAGTAAGGTCACCGATCCAATCCAACTTGCTGGAAATTAAGGTAATGCAATGAAAGAGAAAAGGAATGTTCCGGAGTATTTTTGAATCTAAAGTAAAACAAATATTACACATTGACAGAAGCGAAATAAAAGTAAGGTCACCGATCCAATCCAACTTGCTGGAAATTAAGGTAATGCAATGAAAGAGAAAAGGAATGTTCCTGAGTATTTTTGAATCCAACGTAAAACAAATTACAAGCTGCCTTATGTATCACGAATACATAAAGAAAACTATGATAATTTTCTGGTAAGAAAATACAACTGTTCACAGAAGAGAGATTAATCAAAGGGAAAACAATTCCAAACGAGAAGCATTCACCGCCACATATCACTTATACACCTGGCGGTTATTTTATGCAAAATTTTAAAGGTCCCCGATAATAAAAACGGAAATCTTTAAACGTTTCGACGTTGGAAGTGAATAAAAAAAAATAAAAAAAAATAAAATAAAAATAAAAAAAATAAAAAATAAATAAAAAATAAATAAAAATCTTTGAAAAATTTTCCGGTTCACCATCTCAAAAAGGATAAAATGGCTATCACTCCTCATAATCATAATACCAGAGCAAAGCAACTAGACAAGCTAAATGTACCTAAGTGTAACACTATTTTTGGAAAAAGAAGCTTTGAATTTTTAGCTGCAAAATTATAATTTTTCTACTATAAACAACTTTTTTGTTCTATAAACAAACTCCCACTTAGCATCAAACAAGGTAATTACATCAATAATTAGTAATTCAATTAAGTCCAGCAAAACGTGGTTTAAGGGATTAACAGAAGAAGAACTGACTAGTATTCTCAAAAAAGCGTCACACCCTACCCAAACCTTGAAGTTAAAATATACAAGTCGCTGAAACCCCCTAATTCAAAACCTAGTTCGCCTCAGCAGAGGATTTCCTAGTGAGGAGGACTATCAAAATAAATCAATAATATGTATGTATTTTGTATATTTATACTTTATTTTAAAATGATAAAATTATATAGAAATTAATAAAATAAAAATTCAAACAATATTTTTTAAATCATTGAAGTTAAATAAAATATGTAACAGAAAAGACATTAAAAAGGTAAGGTAAAGTAAGGTTTCCTTCTTGACTGCAAGAATCTACCCGAAGTCTAAGATTAATAATATTTTTGTATTGGAGTCAAAGTAATCCCAAGAAATTACAAATACTATCTTGCATCTAATTCAACACTCGGCACATACTAACACCACACTCAATTACAATCACGACATACACCAACACAACACAAAAAACCACAACAAAATACATGTACCAAAAATACGCTCCAATATCCAACGATATTAAAAATGCAAACAAATGCGAAAGGTCTCAAAGCAAGATGTTTAAACACTATTATTTTAAAGAATACCTTAAGGATTAATGGTGTGATGTGTCTCTGTAATAAGTATAACTATATATAATGTACCAGTGATGTATTTCTTTATAATAAGTGTCTCTGTACACTTATATTATAATGTACCAGTGATATGTCTTTATTACAAATGTAGATTATGTGTTGTAAATGTTATTAATGTAGTGTGAATGTTAATTATGTATTTTAAAAATTAAGTATGTTTGTTTCTAAGAACTGTACTGCAGGTTCTGCATGTGATCCCACAATGTGTTTCTTAACTCTTGGGAATACAATGCGTCATGTATTGTATACTTTTTAATTTAAAAAAAATATCGAACCGAGTTTTCAATTCTCGCCTAATCATGTGAGTTGTGACTTTATAGTCCTCAGACGATAAAATGTCGACAAAATACTACTGAAAAAATTATGACAAGATAATTGTATATTTATATATATATATAGGGTGTTAAGAGACGTACCTGACTTACTTTAACCGGTGATTCCTGACCTTATAAGTGTTTTTTTTTTCAAATACAAAAAAAAATCACAACTACGTGGTAAGAGTTCACTAATCCGATAATCCGCCCAACCCCTCACCTCATCCCTAACTTTCAATTGTGTGCTGATTTCTTATGTTTATGGGTGAATAAAAACATAAAATAAAACTTTATATCACTTTCTTTTACTACCCTCCATTACCTCAGTGAGCGGGCTTAAATATAAGATTGCTATTAGCAAGTGCCGCTAGCACATAAAACACAGTTCACAATTCTTTGAAATAAATTAAATAAAAGCCATACAGTAGCAATAGGCAGCCTGGGTAGAGAAGATTATCTCCACATTTATGCACCTCTAACCACAAGTGACACAGGTAGAAAGGGAAATGTTCCCTGGCACTGTATACAAAAGTTTTACAATACGATAAAAAAAAACGTTTTTAAGAAGTGTGCCGATTCATACGTATTTTAATTATTGGTAATAATAATGTAAGTGGCAAATTGGCTAGGTAATTTCTAGTCTAATTTTAAGTTATTTTATAGCTTTGAAAAGCATCCCTGAAGCACATTTCAAAAAAAATTATTTAATATGTTAAACGGTAAGTACTTAATTAAATTATTAAAATGAGAAGCACTTTGAGTTCTCTCCGTGCAGAGTTTAAGATGGCCGATCAAAGCCCAGCGCGGATTAAATTGGTAATAAATAGGCAACCTGGTATCTGGTACCCGGTGACTCAGTACGTACTAGACAGGTACTACATGCTTGGCAAGTAGGGACGTACTTGGTAAGTCGGTGCTTGGTACGATACCAGCTCACGCCATTAACCCGAGACAGTTGCGAAAGTGACGTTGATATTTTATCCGCCATAATAATATTACGTAGAGATATTCGCTATGAAAGCGCAGGAAATCGCTGTATGAAACTGCATTTTAAATGTCAGACTGCTGGTAATGTTGATACAGCGGGGCGAGGCTGATTTTATTAAACGCACTAATCGACTGGGTAATGCAATAAATACTCGTACATAAACGCCGCACTGAGAAGTGAAACGCGTTAGATGTTTATGGGTACGCAACCGATAGTCATGATAATTCAATTAAATTGGAGGGTCCCAAGTCCCAAGTCCCAAGAAGCTACCTGCTAGTAAATGATTTACAGACACTTAAAATGAGATACAAATTTAATTAGACACAAACAAATTTGAAATAAATCTATCAGAACTAATGAAAATACAGATTGCTTTTAGCGAAATAGAGTATCCCAGGCAAGGGGACAGTAATTAATTTACTCGGTAAAAGTCGAGTAATGACATCTTAAAAACAATATACGTATTTTTACTGACGAGACTGCGGCTCTTGTGACCGTTATATTGACATTTTAATTATTGGATAAATATGTACTATTTTTTTGGTAATTTTATAGCTTTCACCCTTAATCAGGTGGATTTAAATAGAACGGATTGTTCTTAAAATTAGTAACCTTTAAACAGGATATAATATTTGGGCAAATAAGTTACAATGTAAATTTATTTCTTTTTATTCCCAAAGACTTAAATTTGAATGCCATTTTTATAAATACATTTTTAATAAATTGTTAATTTGAGTGGAGTTGAGATTTAGAAGGCAGGGGACACTGGTATGGAGTTCAATTTTAAGTTTTATTTCATGCATAAGGTATGGAAATTATGGTCCAGAGTATCCTCTGACCCACAATCACAATCTGACTATGTGGAACCTACTAAGACAAGAACCTGCTTTGACCTAGTCTCATTCGAGTAATGGAGGAAATATATCTTTTAGGCAGGCAAGTGTATTTACGAAACCAGGACTTGACAGCGATAAAAGGTTGTGTTAATGAGCACTGATGACCTTTCATTAGAGAAGATATTTTCCATTCAGAGGACCATTGGACTTGAATCGTGAACAGTGTCTTCCGTAGCAATGGAATCCGCCATCTCATTTCCAGTAGTACCTAGGTATCCAGGCCAGGACCACTGACGCATGCGATAGCGACATTAAATACAGGAGGTTACATGGAATTATCCAATAAATTATTTCATAATATATATGTCACCAGTTTCATGGTTTCGTCAGTAAAAATGTGAAAGTGTATACGATGTCTATTTTTATTTTTTAAGATTATGAATATGAAGGAAAACAAAAATCGTTTCACAGATACGTTTACTGGCCACTATTAAGTAGGAGAAATGCTTTTACGTGAAATTCAAAATTCAAAATAATGATAATATTATTGTGCAATACGATAAACATGGTGTTCTTAAAGAGAAAAATATTTATTACCTTTTTTTAATTTGCACGGGCTTAGGATTTATCAAAATATAATCAAAAATATTACACATTTCTGACCGTTCTAAGCCTATGTAGATTTTAAATATATTTAATAAATATTTTGTAAAACATACAATGGAACGGTCAGAAAAAGTAATATTTTTGATTGGTTTTGATAAATGCTAAGCCTATGTAAATTTTAAATATATTTAATAAATATTTTTCTATTCAAGTATTGCGTAATAACACTATCAATATTTGGAAATAATAAATAATTCCGCTCCGACGTCCCTCCCGACCTTAAGGACCGGCTGCCATGCTTCTATTTATGGAGACGGAAAAATAATTAGCCATTCGATTCATGAATTTTGCCAAATATGGAAATAATGGACTCTAAAAGTTGGGAAGGACGGCCGTAAATGTCTAAATGTATTTGGAATACTAGGAAACTAGTAGCGTGAAATATTACAGTTATTGAAAATATTCTGTTTAATCTTATACTCTCATTTGTGTGAAATATCACTAGAAGTTATTGGAAAAATGTCTCCAATATTATCTAGGGAAGCAATAAACTGTTTGTCCGAAGCAGCATGCAATTTGCACTGTTTGAAATTTCGAGTAAAATACAACAATTGTTGGCTTGTAACGTAATTAGTAATCGTGACAACTCTCCAGAAATTAGAAGCCATATTGTTTGAACTCCAGTTAAATTAAATTCTCGGATAAGTAACACGAATTATACTTATAGATTAGAAACTATCAATTCATGGTGGAATTCCATTTCAATAAGATTTTATTTATTGTTAATAACCCATACATATAACATTCTTCGACTTGTTTATGTATTTGTGTCACGAGTGGGTCCCATATGTGCAAATGTGCGATATGAGAAAGAGTAACCTAAGTGCTATATATACTCGTACCATGGGTTTAGCTTAAATTGTAGCAGTTTGAAGATGCCCGTTGTAGAGGGAAATCGGTCCGGTCTGACATAAATAAACGGTAGAAATTTTGCGTACAGCAGGTGTTTTTTTATGGCCAAACAGTCCCCTTTAGAAACATTTCTAAAAAAATGGGAGAATGCTTACAAAAGGTACCCTTGTGAGATACAAAATAAATGATTGCAATTTGCTTTCTAGAGGACCTGCCCCTGTATGCAGCGGAAATGAGAAAAAAAAAACGCTTTTATTTACGCTTATTAGCCCACGTTCTTAGGAGATCGAAAGGTGTGTGCGCGATCGTACGTCATTCAGTAAAAACGGACTAGAATTTGATGGATGAACATAATAATGGAAAGACTGTTCTACTGAAAAAAAGTACATGTAAATGTTTAAATTTTATGCCAATAAACGCCCGGGTTGCCGGCAATGAAATCAATGAAAGTTATTCAACAATTTATTATAAAATATTTTACAAGTAATTATTTAAAGGCCGATATATCAATTACCATTTAAGCTCAGCTGAGACATATTTACGTTCATCAAGTTGCTATCGGGTAGGTTTCCTGGTAATCCTTGCAACTCATACACTACCGCTCTAAGAGTCCAGCAGGCCAGATGAACCCAATTAGGAAGATTTAGTAATATGTTATATACCGTATTAATTTATGAATATGAACACATGAATTAAATTGTTTCGGAAAGAGATATTTCGATTATTGAAATAATAATAAATGCATTCAAATAATAGGGTCTTCTGTCGCACAGCACAGATTCGAGTATTCCCAGTACACTCTGCCTCACACCTCACCCCTCACACCTCACACCTCACACCTCACACCTCACACCTCACACCTCACACCTCACACCTCACACCTCACACCTCACACCTCACACCTCACACCTCACACCTCACGCATCCATCCATTAGATTAAAAGATTAACATATCGGGTGCATTCATCCATTAAGTTAAAATATATAACACTAAAATACATTATTTATACGAGTATACCTTCTGTTCCTTGAGTTATATTGAAAATAATTACAAATCCTACGCGAAGTGAATTAAGTAAAAAAAACCTTTTATCAGGATGTTCATGTCCCATTTTTTAGGGCCAACCCTGAATTGTTCCATCAATAAGTGTTGTGTTGTCTCGTTTCGAAGAATTGATTATTTTCCCTGCTAAACATAATACACGTCGATAAATCAATATGGCCAACCGCGGTAAGCAAAGCGCGCGTGAAGTCATCAGCTTTCAGGTAGCGTTTAGCGTTTCTTGTTTATATTCGTGTGCGCGGAACATGCCGTGGCCTTTGAGATTTTTGCATCTCGACCTCTGTGGGTCCGCATCAAGATGCCCGTCCCCGCCGGTCCCCGCAGTCCCGCAGTCCCGCAGTCCCGCCCGAGAGCGGAGAGTTGAGACCTGGCAGAGCACGGGGGAGGGAGAGCCGATAAATTACGGCCGGCTAAATGATAGAAACGGCTGAAGGCTCATAACCGAAATACAGATTTACGACTTCGCTCCGCATATTCTCAGATAAATATTCATCGGCTTAGCTGAGCGCTGGACCAGCCGCAGCCGCAGCCGTAGTCGCAGCCGCAGCCGTAGCCGTAGCGGCAGCTGCAGCACGGAGCAGACAACTGTGCTTTGTGCCGTGTACAGGGACGTGCGTTTATCTCCGGAAATCACTTGCCAAAACACTCATATGACATGTGCACTGTGTGGACATGCTCAGAAACAACTGAAAAACAAACTCCCACATTTTAACAATTTACATGTTATTAAGAAAGTACTTTAAATCTGATCAACAAAACGAATTCTTGGATTTATACAGTTCAAGTTTGAAGCATTGTGTTTGTTACGCGGATTGTTATTATTAATTTTGGAGAAATGTTAATATTTTCAACATGTAATTATTCAGCTCTTAAATAGAATTAAGAAAAATACGTTATTTAAAGAACATGGTCATGATATTATTCGAAATTATTTCCTCGATCCACAGGAACAAAGAAACAAAACTAACGAACCACCATATTTATAATTATTCTATTAAGGCTGAAAAGTAAGTATTTTGGAGAATATATTCAAATATTGTTAGGTATTTAATTACTATTTATTTATTTATTATATTATATTCGTCTTATATAGGCTTTTACATATTTTGTTAATTACAATAGTTACACAGGTGCAAAATACATCACAGTAGGTACATATATAGCCTGCATGAAATACAATAACTAAATATTTAATTTGTCTAACGAACAAACTCAGCAATAACATAGTGTAAGTAACATTCCAAATAATTAGCAACAGAGGTTAATATTCAAAACATACCCTCATACATTAGTACCGCAGGGGGCTAGTAGGAACCTATTTATTGAGAGAAATTTATTTAAAAGTACTCGGAAGTCGGCCTTAAACGCTGATCATTAAATTAATGTACGTACGCCACTGCCACTGTCGCTACTGCCTGGTCTGAAATAATAGCTTTCTTAATTTTTAATGAAATGAACGCTGCAGTCAAAACTACCGTCATTACGATGCTTAGAAATGGTCTGTATTGTCGATAGTCGACAGACAAACAAGCCGACAAAGACAAAGGTCGCCGGTCGCAGGAGCTAGTAAAGCAAGTAGACACAGGTTAGTATGCAAAATATCCCGAAGGCACGTAAACTTGGTCGATCAATGTTGTCAAATAAAAATATTGGACTGAAATACATTAGGTACCAAATATAAATCGGTCCTTCGGTATATACACTCCTCTTATTATCTTTTTCATTTTACATTAAACCAAGGAAGAGGAGTAGGAAGGAGAAGATACGATGGGGATAGGAGACGCTCTAATGCAGTGGTCCCCAACCTCATTGTCACCGCGGACCGGTCAACGTTTGATCATTTTACCGAGGCCCGCCGGAGGGGGGACACACTTTGGCCATAGGAGTTTAAGTGCTGTGGTGGCATTCTCAGGATATTCCGCCATGACTTTAATCAAGAACACCGGCAGAGTTGTTGTCTCGAACATAGTTTTAAGGCTGCTGTCATTTGCAATATCCAGCATTTGATCTTCTTCTTTCGCAAGATTTCTTAGATTCGCCTGGTTTGTTGACAATTTTTTGCTCTAATGCATACAACAATACTTGTGCATTCATTTGTGATCGTAGGCACTACTTCGGTTCGATATTTCGAGGTTTAGGTAATTGTTATGGATGTCGATATTTTGAAATTGCGTGTTATTTATTTGTAGAAAACAAACAGCTTTTAATACACATAATACAAAGAAAGTTTAACAAAAGGTAATCCAACAAAGTTTCTTGTGCTAACAGTAGTTAAATACAGATATTTTATGTATGAAGCTAACAAGATAAAAAAAAACAAAATAATATGGAAGGGGGGGGGGGGGAGAAGAGGATGATAGGATCGGGACAGGAGATGCTCTCGATGGATTTTATACTCGTGCATCAATTTGTGGTCCTACGTATTACTTCGGTTCGAAAGGGTATTGTGAAGAATGTCGATATTATAAAATTGTGCGTTATATTGCGCACAAATATGGGGAATTGGAGAATTTATACTAAGATTGGTCCTGCATGCGGGCAAATAAAAAAATGGGTTTGTCGGGTTGGTCTTGACGGTATGTGAATGTTTATAAAGTTAATGAGCTCTTACGAGCTGGAAAGGTAATACAATTGTCAGCGGACACATAAGCACGAGAGCGCTCATTATGATCGTTCAACTTCATTGTTTTAAAAAAAGGTAATACAATTGTCAACGGACATATAAGCACGAGAGCGCTCAATTTGATCGTTCAACTTCATTGTTTTAAAGGAAAGGTAATACAATTGTCAACGGACATATAAGCACGAGAGCGCTTAATTTGATCGTTCAACCTCATTGTTTTACAGGAAAGGTAATACAATTGTCAACGGACATATAAGCACGAGAGCGCTCAATTTGATCGTTCAACTTCATTGTTTTAAAGGAAAGGTAATACAATTGTCAACGGACATATGAGCACGAGAGCGCTCAATTTGATCGTTCAACTTCATTGTTTTAAAGGAAAGGTAATACAATTGTCAACGGACATATAAGCACGAGAGCGCTCAATTTGATCGTTCAACTTCATTGTTTTAAAGGAAAGGTAATACAATTGTCAACGGACATATAAGCACGAGAGCGCTCATTTTGATCGTTAAACTTAATTGTTTTAAAGGAAAAGTAGTACAATTGTCAGCGGACACATAAGCACGAGAGCGCTCAATTTGATCGTTCAACTTCATTGTTTTAAAGAAAAGGTAATACAATTGTCAACGGACATATAAGCACGAGAGCGCTCAATTTGATCGTTCAACTTCATTGTTTTAAAGGAAAGGTAATACAATTGTCAACGGACATATAAGCACGAGAGCGCTCAATTTGATCGTTCAACTTCATTGTTTTAAAGGAAAGGTAATACAATTGGCAACGGACATATAAGCACGAGAGCGCTCAATTTGATCGGAAAACCAATTTCATTGTTTTAAAAGGAAAGGTAATACAATTGTCAACGGACATATAAGCACGAGAGCGCTCATTTTGATCGTTAAACTTAATTGTTTTAAAGGAAAAGTAGGACAATTGTCAGCGGACACATAAGCACGAGAGCGCTCAATTTGATCGTTCAACTTCATTGTTTTAAAGAAAAGGTAATACAATTGTCAACGGACATATAAGCACGAGAGCGCTCAATTTGATCGTTCAACTTCATTGTTTTAAAGGAAAGGTAATACAATTGTCAACGGACATATAAGCACGAGAGCGCTCAATTTGATCGTTCAACTTCATTGTTTTAAAGGAAAGGTAATACAATTGTCAGCGGACATATCAGCACGAGAGCGTTCATTATGATCGTTAAACTTCATTGTTTTAAAGGAAAGGTAATACAATTGTCACCGGACATATAAGCACGAGAGCGCTAATTTGATCGTTCAACTTCATTGTTTTAAAGGAAAGGTAATACAATTGTCAGCGGACATATAAGCACGAGAGCGTTCATTATGATCGTTAAACTTCATTGTTTTAAAGGAAAGGTAATACAATTGTCAACGGACATATAAGCACGAGAGCGCTCAATTTGATCGTTCAACTTCATTGTTTTAAAGGAAAGGTAATACAATTGTCAGCGGACATATAAGCACGAGAGCGTTCATTATGATCGTTAAACTTCATTGTTTTAAAGGAAAGGTAATACAATTGTCAACGGACATATAAGCACGAGAGCGCTCAATTATGATCGTTAAACTTCATTGTTTTAAAGGAAAGGTAATACAATTGTCAGCGGACATATAAGCACGAGAGCGTTCATTATGATCGTTAAACTTCATTGTTTTAAAGGAAAGGTAATACAATTGTCAACGGACATATAAGCACGAGAGCGCTCAATTTGATCGTTCAACTTCATTGTTTTAAAGGAAAGGTAATACAATTGTCAACGAACATATAAGCACGAGAGCGCTCAATTTGATCGTTCAACTTCACGTTTTAAAGGAAAGGTAATAATTGGCAACGGACATATAAGCACGAGAGCTCAATTTGATCGCCCAACTTCATTGTTTTAAAGGAAAGGTAATACAATTGTCAACGGACATATAAGCACGAGAGCGCTCAATTTGATCGTTCAACTTCATTGTTTTAAAGGAAAGGTAATACAATTGTCAACGGACATATAAGCACGAGAGCGCTCAATTTGATCGTTCAACTTCATTGTTTTAAAGGAAAGGTAATACAATTGTCAGCGGACATATAAGCACGAGAGCGTTCATTATGATCGTTAAACTTCATTGTTTTAAAGGAAAGGTAATACAATTGTCATCGGACATATAAGCACGAGAGCGTTCATTATGATCGTTAAACTTCATTGTTTTAAAGGAAAGGTAATACAATTGTCAGCGGACATATAAGCACGAGAGCGTTCATTATGATCGTTAAACTTCATTGTTTTAAAGGAAAGGTAATACAATTGTCAACGGACATATAAGCACGAGAGCGCTCAATTTGATCGTTCAACTTCATTGTTTTAAAGGAAAGGTAATACAATTGTCAGCGGACATATAAGCACGAGAGCGTTCATTATGATCGTTAAACTTCATTGTTTTAAAGGAAAGGTAATACAATTGTCAACGGACATATAAGCACGAGAGCGCTCAATTTGATCGTTCAACTTCATTGTTTTAAAGGAAAGGTAATATATTTGGCTATTGCAAAACAATATTTGGAGAATCTTCGAATCATATCTAAATGTTACGAAAAAACGTACAGTTTTACCATTGCGAATATATTTTTTTTTATTGGAATAACTTATTAAAGCTTACTAAGAATAATAATAAGAGTTAATTTGTATAGCGGAGTTTTGTGAAGGTTCACCTCAAGTGCGCTTTACACTAACTAACCTAACCCAATATAATTGGAAAATCACAGATATACTACATTTATATAGTATATCTGTTATTTTAGTATGTATATAAACAATAATAATTGCATATATATGCAAATTAAAACTATGACATAAAATACTCATGAGCAGCAAGAATAGAATAAACTAGGGGTATAAATAATAAAATATACCGTACAAATATCAAAAGAGCAAGAAAACCTACACAAAATAACCCAACCAAATATGATTAGAAAATAACATCTGTATTACGTGCATGCAAATTAAAACACACAATTTAAAATATTCAGGAGTAGCAGACTCATCTAAGACGAACATTTTAAATATTATAATATAACAATTTAGAAGCTAAGGATGTAAATAATCAAATATAAAGTAGGTACAAATAACAGCAGAATATTATATGACATTATATACATGGTGTTTCACTGAATACTAAGGGAATTAAATAACAATGAGAAGAAAACCGCAACTAAATAAGCCATGTAGGATTAAAAGAAAAAAGGCCTGAAATTCTATATCTATGTACATAAAGTTTTGTTTTATATTGGATAGGATTTTTTGAACAAACGTGGATATAATATTAATAAATCTCAAATGAAACAGAACAAAACAGAGCAAGTAAAAATAAATAACGGTCGCATCTGAGACTCGAATCCAGGACCACTCGATTTTAGAGGTCGGGAGGTTTACACATTTAATGGTAACCAAAAAATCAGCACACTTTTTCAAATTTATAAAAAGTCGTTAAAAGTACGAAAAACCTTGCCCGACAACCCAACCGAACTAATGTTGTTTTAAATTTTAATATATTATTTTTTATTTATTAATAAATCAGGTTAGGTGAGATTAGGTTTTCGTGCTAGTTTGTTCCTTCTAACGTACATTTAATGACTTTATGTCACACAAAGGTGTGCTGATATGAATCGAATGAACGTGCGTTGATTTATCATTGAACCTGATAGTCACAGTATGGACCCGAATAGAGCGAGCACATAGGTCCTGGGGCTCAGAGTAGTGCGGTTATTTGTAAAAATATCTACGGCACAATTGGGAGTTTAAATAATCCGTAGATTCCAGTGTAATATTTATACCTATCAATATTATAAACTTATTTATTTTTTAACGTCTACCTTTGAAGCTAATAAATTTCCATTCATTAGTAGAGAAATTAGATACGTGAAGTTTGATTGAACGATGTTTGGATATCACTGTAATCGTAACGTGGATCGGCACTAAGTACCAAAAAATCTAAATTTAAATTAAATATGTAGAACCCTAAATAAAGACTCTATTGGCACAAAAATTATTTGCGACAATACATTTCGAATTTTAAATATGTATTTTTTTGGTTTTGGCGAAATTGAAACATAATTTGGGTGACTGAGCTCTACAATTGTTGTCCAATATATAAACAAAAAAACTATTATTAATCGAAGAAATTAGAGTATTCATGAGGCAACCAATTTGCAATACGAATATTTTGGTAATGTTAATGCTCAATACTACTATGATTCTTTGAGTTAAAGTTTCTAAAGAGGCACATAATTTTCTTATTTATGTTTAGTTATGGTTTACTATGAATAGAATGTAAAATTACGTACAGTGAAGCTCATACTTGTTTCGACAGCTGACGTTCTAATCCCAAAACTGATGCGGGCTTTGAAAAATTGAAACTTTGAAAATAAGTTTAACTATGAAAAATAATTTCAGAAAAAAACGAAATATTCTGGTATTCAAGTTTGAACGTCAACATCGATAAAACAAATTTAAGTCCAGTTCCTTGTGACAAATCCAGGACAAGGAAGGAAAGCTAAGTATTTAGGATTGATCCTAAAATTGAGATATTATGTATTCAACACCGAGGGAATGGATAAGTAAGTTGGCATCTGCCAAATTAATGGTATTCGTTATCTCATCCGCAATGCGCTTTAGCAATACGTTCGGTCTAAGCTCTGGCTAAAAGTTCGATGCCTCGCGGCTGGCATTCACGGCCATCTTTGCCTAGTTTTAAAGACCTGTAGTTTTGCAAGTCCGCTATAAACACGAACCATTAACCGCCGCGCATGCGCATGTGTCTGTGAAATATTTTTATTACACTGGATGCAAAGCACAACTTTTAATATCAGATATTATGGCAGTTGCACATTTGAATAAATCAAAGCAGCATCCAATCCGTCCGGCATCGAAAGGCTTGTTTGTGCGCTTTATTACTTGTGGATAAATATATCATACGCGCGATGTTGCGCCATTAATTACGGTAGTGTAGATACTGTCACAGAGATCATACACACTATCACAGGAGGGACATTCTAGTGCACTTTACTGCGGCGCCTCACACAAATACACAAACACATAAACACACACCAGATCGCCACCGCCACTAGCTTATTTATTAGTACATTAGAATAATTGGAAGTGTCAAAAAAATATTTAACCAGTTCTGCCCTCTGCTGTCTCTGCCGTGTAGCCTGCGCATGCGCATTCACTTTAAACAAAGCCATCGATGCACAGAACACACATACGAGTATAAACATTAAACATGCCATTGGGCCAGTTTTCCCCTCTGCTATCTCTGCCGTGTAGCCAGCGCACGCGCATTCACTATAAACAAAGCCATCGATGCACACAACACACATATAAACATTAAACATGCCATTAGGCCAGTTTTCCCCTCTGCTATCTCTGCCGTGTAGCCAGCGCACGCGCATTCACTTTAAACAAAGCCATCGATGCACAGAACACACATACGAGTATAAACATTAAACATGCCATTAGGCCAGTTTTCCCCTCTGCTATCTCTGCCGTGTAGCCAGCGCACGCGCATTCACTTTAAACAAAGCCATCGATGCACAGAACACACATATAAACATTAAACATGCCATTGGGCCAGTTCTGCCCTCTGCTATCTCTGCCGTGTAGCCTGCGCACGCGCATTCACTATAAACAAAGCCATCGATGCACAGAACACACATACGAGTATAAACATTAAACATGCCATTAGGCCAGTTACTATTTTTTTTAAAATAATATTAATATCACCAATTTCTCACGCGATAACAATAGACATTTTTCATGATTCTTTACTATCATACAAAACAAAATTTATGAAATTTTTAAAACTTCTATTCATAGACAATTACGTTGATTGATTTCACAACGTCTGTAGACTCCTCCGCATCATCTCTCCACACACTTTCTTTATTTTCATTAATATTAGTCACATTTACTTTCATTAGTTAAGAAGCATTCTCACCCCAGACAAAATTAATAAGATATTGTAAGGACTTGCGTAATAGGTACGTTAACTATGTAAATTTGAATATACGTTCCAAATCATTTGTAATAAAATGTACTGTGTATGTCTAAATAAATAAATACATTTTAATAATAATAACCATTATTAGTTGATTTTTGTGCCTTGTTCTTTTCTTGATTTTATTTATATTAATAATAATTTTTTTGAATAATTGCTTACCTCCTTAAATCACTTTTTGTTTGTGTTTATAATTTTTCTACTCTTATATTATTGTGTTCTATGTTTATCATTTGTCTGTACTTCATATTATTATTGTTTAATATTCTGTATGTCCCGATGAAGAAAGCTTCACTGTCGACATATGTAGATATTTATATATTAATAAAGTGGTGTTTACAAAGTATTTTTTATTAATTTATTAAGAACGCCACAAGGTGAATACCAAACCTTTGAAGAAATTGGAAGAGGGAAATCTCTATCGATAAAGGTACCGCCAATCGTGTTTAAGAAAATGTACTGATATTTAAGTTTGAACAAAAGTTTGATGAAAAAAAAATTTGGACTGGAGTTGTTTATTACCTGCTTTTACCTTCAGCCTCACAACATTCCCCACATGGGAATGCCTTAGTCTCACTGGCTCCAGACGGTTGGGAGCAGTTGGGACTCTTGTGCGGTATTCATATAAAAAAAAAAAATTCAATTAAAAAAGATGGCAGTAATAATTATTAATTTGTTTTTCCTTGCAAGTTGACCTCAAGGGCTGCATGCCACGTGTAAAAGAGGTTTTTTAACTCGTCCCCATCACGCACAGAAACAAAGTGAAGACATAAAATACCGAATGCTGAAGTATGAAAATAATTGATATTCAGGATATGGCGTTCAAGCCAAGTTTTTTTGTAGCTTTTTAATTACCGTATTTCAGTGTAAAAGCTCTTAGCGGGTGGTGAAGGATTGGTTGGAGTGAACAATCTGAACAAGTTGGCGCCGTTATAACGACGAGTAACGAGAAGCTTTGGGAGCTTAAGAGGAACGGCTAGGCCGCCTGTTTCATACAAAATTCTCACCCAAACAAACGATTTTTTTTTTTTAAAAAGGTATAGTTAATATCTAATACGGATTAGAAGTTTTTTTTTTAAATTACGATATATAAACAACTTTAGAAATTATTTCGGGGATAATGGTAATAAAGCAAAAGTTAAACAAATTGTTCCGCCTACTCTGAACATATAAGTAATCATAATATTTAAAAGTCGACCCCTTGGAATAACAAGGTTTAATTGACACAACGACGTCATGCGAAAATGTGCTCTAAGGAGAGCAACCTAATACACATTATCGAATAATATTGCCGTCAGATGGAACCTTGTCATTCGAAGGGGTCGAAGTGTTAAAATCAGCATCACGATGGACTTAAACTTAATTTTAAAACTACAAATTTACGTTGGAATACAAATTTATGGTACATAATTTAAAATATCGACCCAAAAATACATTTTTTTAAATAGTTTTTTTTTTTTTCAATTTTATTTTATGTAATCATATTTATATAGCAAATACGATTATTTAAAAAAAATACCATTAACCCGCAAATAATTTCCGAAGTTGCCTCTAAACTCATGTGAAATCGATTTCTTTAACGGTCTACGAGTATATTTCATAATTTAAATTAAAAATAAATAAAATACTTCCAATCCGTACTATATGTTTACTATACCTTTATTATTAACAAAATATCATTCAGTAGTTGGGTATTTTGGCCTCAAATCTAAAAGCAAGTTTTCTTATGAAACAAGCCGCACAGCCGTTCCTCTTAAAGCGAGCTTCTAACGCTTTTATAAAGGGCTGTACACCGATACCTATCGTACTAAAAGTAGTGAATCCATACACAGATTATCAACATCGAATTACTATTAACAATACGGTTCCTTCAATCAATTGGAATTAATGCGATTTTGTAATGCGTGCTTGTAATGACTAGTTACCGTCTAATGAATGCGGCCGACATAAACCGCCACACTATGGTGTAGCTCATATTTACAAATACCCGATCTTATGATAGTCGTAGGGCGAAACCGATTGGATCAAAATTAAACAAACGGAAAATAGTTATACGCGGTTTTAGTTAAAATATTTGTTGAAGGATTTAACAATAGGAGACCCTCACCAAATAAGTTGCAAGAATTGCCTGGCTATTTGCTATGCACATTGTCGTGCTGTGAAAGAGTAGGTAGTCAGTGAGGGGAGGGATTCTGGCACTGGGTATCATTTGCCTTATCCTTACAGCAGGACAGTGGCTCTCGGCAGTGGGCGGCGCGTGGCCTCTGTCTACCCGCCTTCGCCTGCGATGTGTTGGACCTCGCGGGCCAACGGTCATATCTACCCGTGTCACTATTAGATACCTGTCCTATAGGTTACTAATATTTAGTATAATCCACAAGCATATTTGTAATTTACTTATACTATAACAGTCTCTACAAGATAAAAAACAAAGCGATTCAATTTTTCGAAGAAACGTTTTCCGTTAACGACGTAAAAACACTATAATAATAATAATAGCAATGTTTTATTATCTTCTTTTTTAATAACAAATAATGATATCCCGAGGATTTCATTTAATTCTTAAATTACATTATACACTTCAAAAAGAGTAGTATGGAAAGACTTCGTGTACAGTATAATAACGCCTTCCGCATAATGTTTGGCCTCCCCAGATACTGCAGCGCTTCCATTATGTTCACGGGGGGGCGAGTTTCCAGATATATATAAGATACTTATAAGATCCAGGGTGGCTGGAATGAGGGAAAGAATAAACAGCTCCAGGAATATGCTCATCATGGAAGCCCGCCCAAGTCCAGCCTCCAGCATCGACACATACTGGGTGGAGAAATATATTCTCCCATTGTGATGTATCACCATACTACTTTCTTACTATTATTTTATGTTTTTAAACTCTACATATTTATATTTTTTGTGTACTGCATGCATATTATATTATTATTATTATTATTATTATTATTATTATTATTATTATTATTATTATTATTATTATTATTATTAGTATTATTATTTATTATTTATATTATTATTATTATTATTATTATTATTATTATTATTATTATTATTATTATTATTATTATTATTATTATTATTATTATTATTATTATTATTATTATTATTATTATTATTATTATTATTATTATTATTATTATTATTATTATTATTATTATTATTATTATTATTATTATTATTATTATTATTATTATTATTATTATTATTATTGTTATTATCATTATTATTATTATTGTTATTATTATTATATTTAATTGATGTGCTCGATGAAAAAAGTAAAAATAATTGTAAGTACAGTTGAGTGGTTTCGGTGTTAGTCTGTATTTGGTGTTAATATATTTGGTGTTATATACAAACCGGAGAACTATATGGGCTAGTTTGGAAGTGAAAAGAAACACATTCAAATATCGTTAACTTAATATTATCCTAGACAGAGACATTAAATCCTTATTTTGGTGATAAATTACACTAAATGAAAGGAACATCACGTGTGCCAAAACATTTCTCTAACAACATAAATTGTCATTCTACCTCCTGGATTTTGGCACAAAAAGGGATCATTTGCAAAAAAAAAGCAATTATTCTGTGGAATTTTATACACAAGTTTGATAACTGTAATCACTGAACTCAAAAATACAGGAAACATCAAAAGTTAATTTTACAAGAAAGTTAAGTAGTTTAACAGATGGGGGCCATCATCATTAAATTCGTAAGTAGGTATTAAATAAATGTTTCCCTAGTACCCGAGCCGTGGTACTGAGGTTTCTTTAGTTGCGCTCTCGAACATTTTGTCCAGGGAAATATCTTAATGCAAATAATAATTGCAGTGAGTTGATAAGGTGTATTTTTAATGTTCTTTTAATTGCAAAGGAAGATTACTGCATGTTCACCGGTCGCGGTCGGCACGTAAAACGGAACTGTCGGTTTATTCCAAAATGTTTCATTATATCCTCGCGTTCGGGTGACCAAAAAATAAACACAAAAGGTTTAATTTTGTAAAAACAAAAAACACTTTTGAAAATATACGACGTCTTTATTTTGTTCAACATCAAATCACAGCGGTTTTACAAAATAAAATCATCAAATCACAGGCGTTTTACAAAATAAAATCATCAAATCACAGGCGTTTTACAAAATAAAATCATCAAATCACAGGCGTTTTACAAAATAAAATAAACACCAAGGAAGAACATATTTATAGCAAATATCTCCACCGATAACATTATAAATAAATAAATAGGAAGGTACGTAAATATTGCAGAAGTGAAAATACACATAACAGTACCTATCTACATTTAAAAAATATATTTTTTTATTATTATAAACTAAAAACTACTAAATTACATTTTAGTTCATTTTATAGTAAGTATAAGAAAAAACATATATAAATAATTACTCACTGGGCTGTGCCTGTTCCGAGGTAGTTGAAATTAAAAATTCTAATATCGTGACTTAAAGGAGTTAGGATAAAAAATAAAAAATAAACAAATAAAGAAATGAGTAAAAGGAAAAAATATAGCGTGAAGTTTGAGTTTATTTTGCAGAAGCTTTGAGAAATGAGAAAAATAGTGAAAAATACGGGCGTGTATTTTGTTATCATATTGTAGATGTTCTTAGTATCTGGGAACAATAGATAATGCCTTTGTTGGCAATCAATTTGTGTATTTTGTTATTATATTGCAGATGTTCTCAGTATCTGGGAACAATAGATAATGCCTTTGTTGGCAATCAATTTGTGTATTTTGTTATTATATTGCAGATGTTCTTAGTATCTGGGAACAATAGATAATGCCTTTGTTGGCAATCAATTTGTGTATTTTGTTATTATATTGCAGATGTTCTTAGTATCTGGGAACAATAGATAATGCCTTTGTTGGCAATCAATTTGTGTATTTTGTTATTATATTGCAGATGTTCTTAGTATCTGGGAACAATAGATAATGCCTTTGTTGACAATCAATTTGTGTATTTTGTTATTATATTGCAGATGTTCTCAGTATCTGGGAACAATAGATAATGCCTTTGTTGGCAATCAATTTGTGTATTTTGTTTTTATATTGCAGATGTTCTCAGTATCTGGGAACAATAGATAATGCCTTTGTTGGCAATCCATTTGTGTATTTTGTTGTTATATTGTAGATGTTCTTAGTATCTGGCAACAATAGATAATGCCTTTGTTGGCAATCCATTTGTGAATTTTGTGTTTGAGATTTTCGTTTTTTACCAGGTAAATGTCGTTGATGTTCTTTTCAAATAAATTCACACTCTTTGGTGCCAAATGATGGTAATGTCTTTGTCCGTGTGTGGTATTTATCTTGGGAGTAATGCGTTGATATCTATATCTTGTTCTGTAAATGTGTTGCGCAGTGTGATGGTTTTCTTTGTCCTTTTGATAGTGTATAGAGATAATTTGAATACATAGTTGCTGTGCATTCAGTACAGCGAGGTCCTTAAATAATCGTATTATCGAGAATCTAATTAAAGCTTTTTAGGCTTTGTCAAGGGGTCCATATTAGTTTTGGGAGCACCACGCGAACCAATCATAACATCATGAGTGATTACGTTGATTTGGCTAACGCATAGTACATCGTTTTTAAAGCGTTCGCTGGCATTATATTCGCTGGCAAGTATGGTTTTAAATAAATATACGGATTTCCTGACTTTACCCGCCATTTTATTTATTTTTCTGTCCACCTGAAGTAGTCAATGAAAATACATTTGATTACCGCATACCTTGTCAGTGGATTTCATAGGCAGTTATTTTCAAATGAGCAGTCTTGTATAGTTAACTTTTCATATTGAGTATTGGTTGTCATCTGCGATTTTTGCTAAATGTCATGCACTTTGTTTTGTCAATATGTAGTGTCAGTAGGTTATTGTCTAACCAATTTTTAATCCTGTTGAAGCCTTGATTAGATTTCTTATAAACACTTATCCAAGAATCAGAAGTGAGGACAAAAACAGAATCCGAAAAGTAAATAATATCTTGGTAAATGTTTAACTGTCACAAGGAATTGATGTACAATAGAAATGAAATCGGGCCTATCGTACTCCCTGGGGAACGCTGTTATATTTGAACCAGTTAAATGCAGTGTTTTTATACCTATTTTTTCATTTATTTTAAGGGGATTTTATGCGGCACTGTGTCCAAAGCTTTGCTTCGGTCCCGAAAAACCGCAATGCAATTTTTATTTTAGTCAACTTCTTTTAGAACTGTTTTTGTTACTTTTAATATTGCGTCTTGTACTCCCATGTTTTTTCGAAAGTCATACTTATCCGTGATAAGATTTTACCTACGTACTATATTCAATTAAATAAAAAAATAAAGTTGCCCCTCGGTTTTAAAAAGGGCCGGTGACAACATAAAACCAGTCGCAAGTGAAAATGGTTCAATGTAGAAAAAGGGTTTGTCGGTTGCGGTTAAGGAAACTCAACCATGTGAAGAAATATATTTGCACAAATAAAATAAGGTGAGCGGTGCATAGTTAGATACCGGCCCTCTATACCGGATTCTAAGGGCCCGAGGGGCGGAGCGGGCGGGGGAGGGGGCAGACAGACCGACTGCAGACGAGTCAAGGCTTTTTGCAAACAATCGACACAAAGGGTCGCCGATACACACACAACAAACACACTCTAACAATTATTCACAAGAAAACTTCTATACGAGTTAACTATATAAGTAAAACTTCTATAGTTGTAACTTGTATATAAGTGTGCGGCTACAGGGTAACAGGATTGCAAATATAAACAGACGATTATTGCATACATCCTCAACAAGTATTAATATATGTGTCTAGAGTATAAGTATCAGTGAATGTGAGGTACGTTTTGAATATTCACCTCTGTAGCTACTTATTTGGAATGGTACTAACACTATGTTATTCCTGTATTTGTTCGTGAGACAAATGAAATATTTAATTGTAGTATTTCATGAAGGGTATCTTTTTTTTTATTTAATATAATAAATAATAAATATTGTACCGCGTTCAATTTTGGAGTAAAATTACATTATTGCTTTCATAATTGGATTTGCGGATTGCTCGATGGAAATCTATTAACGGCGAACACAGCGTGAATCAAGACACTACTTTTGATAGTATGAGATTCGTGATTCGTAGATATCTAAATATATTTCAAACAACATTGTGTATCTGTGTATTGGAGGGCAATACACGTAAACTTATATAATTCTATCAGAAAATATTTATTGAAATAATTGAGGCATTCCGTCTAAAAACACGGAATAATATAAAACGTAGCTGCCATAAAAGTGACGACTCGACAAGGAAATGTCTTCGCCACCAAATAACCCACGGATCTTTATTCGCGAGTTAATTAGCATGGATATCTAAATAAAACATAAAGATTAATAGAATGGTCAAACAAAATAGTAACGATCATTTATCTGGGAGCGAGTTGAGGAGAATTTACCGGTTTCTTAATGATGTTCACAGAACTGTACACCGTACACTATACAATACCTACCTCACCTCTACGAGTATGTGTCTATATCCCTATGCATACACCTAACAACTCTGTTTGATATTTATATCAAACTTGCCTAAATCTATCATCGGAGCAACATAATTCTTTGAAATCAACGCTCTCGGAGTATTGCGCTCTCTTGTGCCAACGTTGCGGATAACCTTAACGTACACATCATCAAGGTAAACATTCATTACGGAACAATATAGGTTAGTATAGTGAATAAATGCGTCGGGTTCTCACCCAAGTTATTTGTAATTCAGGAATGCTTGACTCTCACATAACAAAAAAATTATTGGTAGTAACCGTGAAAATCTTAAAGATACCGTTAAAATCGTGAATATGGGTAATAAACAGTTGTGGTTCTTGCGAAAAACTAATTAAATTGGTGGTAACCGTGAAAATCTTAAATATACCACTAAAATCGTGAATATGGGTAATAAACAGTTGTGGTTCTTGCGAAAAACTAATTAAAATGGTGGTAACCGTGAAAATCTTAAATATACCACTAAAATCGTGAATATGGGTAGTAAACAGTTGTGGTTCTTGCGAAAAACTAATTAAAATGGTGGTAACCGTGAAATTCTTAAATATACCACTAAAATCATGAATATGGGTAATAAACAGTTGTGGTTCTTGCGAAAAACTAATTAAAATGATGGTAACCGTGAAAATCTTAAAGATAACAT
Source organism: Halesus radiatus (assembly GCA_022606495.2). NCBI lineage: Eukaryota > Metazoa > Arthropoda > Insecta > Trichoptera > Limnephilidae > Halesus > Halesus radiatus. Next base: position 28,777 of record JAHDVE020002584.1, read on the forward strand.
TAAAATCGTGAATATGGGTAATAAACAGTTGTGGTTCTTGCGAAAAACTAATTAAAATGGTGGTAACCGTGAAAATCTTAAATATACCACTAAAATCGCGAATATGGGTAATAAACAGTTGTGGTTCTTGCGAAAAACTAATTAAATTGGTGGTAACCGTGAAAATCTTAAAGATAACATTAAAATCGTGAATATGGGTAATAAACAGTTGTGGTTCTTGCGAAAAACTAATTAAAATGGTTGTAACCGTGAAAATCTTAAAGATACCACTAAAATCGTGAATATGGGTAATAAACAGGTGTGGTTCTTGCGAAAAACTAATTAAAATGGTGGTAACCGTGAAAATCTTAAAGATAACATTAAAATCGTGAATATGGGTAATAAACAGTTGTGGTTCTTGCGAAAAACTAATTAAAATGGTGGTAACCGTGAAAATCTTAAAGATAACATTAAAATCGTGAATATGGGTAATAAACAGTTGTGGTTCTTGCGAAAAACTAATTAAAATGGTTGTAACCGTGAAAATCTTAAAGATACCACTAAAATCGTGAATATGGGTAATAAACAGGTGTGGTTCTTGCGAAAAACTAATTAAAATGGTGGTAACCGTGAAAATCTTAAAGATAACATTAAAATCGTGAATATGGGTAATAAACAGTTGTGGTTCTTGCGAAAAGCTAATTAAAATGTCGACTAAAATATAACAAAGTATGCAAAGCTAATGCCAGAGTTAAATAAAACTAAGTAACGGGAAACGGTTGGAATCTAATTATATTCATAGTGAAAAAGCCGTGTCTGCTTGGCTTATGAATATGTATGATGTATTACGAATGATACGCGCTTTGACAATAAGAATTCAATTAAGTTTGGTAATGCCTTCAAAGCGTTAAGGCGGTTTTTAAGTGTTTGTTTTACAACACAACCAAATAATATCGCTATTAAAATAGCCCAAGTCTAAATAATTAGTAAGGAAATATTTATAGGATTAATCAATTATGAATAAGCTACGTTTCATACGAAATGCGTTCACGAAGTTGGTATTTTGTTTTAGTGAAAATCCTAGTTAAATTGATTAGTTATTTTGTAAGAATAATTGGCAGCATTATTATTAGTGCCACCTTCCCGGGCCAAGAGGCAACGCGATCGGGGAATATAAATAAAGTAGAGGAACGTGAGAAGGCAAGTAGAGGTGATGTATTGCCCTGAGAGCGAGCAGTGGTTCCAGCAAACGGCAAACCAGTATGCAAAGCTCCGCGTTCTTTTTTCTCCTTTCAAATCGACAATTTTCCGAATCCAAAACGATCACACGGCACAAAGGCAATGAACGAATAAACTCAGTCAAAGTCAGCTGTTAAAATGGCCAATGCATTCGTGTCAAAGCGACTCTTCAATACCAGCCCAGGAGAGAACTTCGATGCGAAACATTTATAATCAGTCGTCTAGACATATTACTAACACATTCCTGTTAATTAATGCAGTGACATGTAATACACTCAGTGTTGTGCCTCTGATATATCGCCATAATATTGTATAATATATGTGTGCCATCGAGAAGAGGCAACGGCAATGTTTTGATTTTATTAATTTGCCTGCGAACTTGAGGCACAAGAGTGTAAACTGATTAGACAAATGATGAATGAAATGAAGAAATAAGAGAAAGTTTAACCTTTCAACACAATAGATAAATATATAATATCATGTAGGCACTCACCTAGCAAGTACGTACGTAATATGTGAATACAATGGCGTTAGATCTCCGTGCAACAGAGGTAGATGAACAATCATTACTGTGAAGGAAGGAAGATCTTTGAATGGATATCGGCCATTTTAAATAACAACAGAAATGTGCAATGATATTTTGTTTTGGTTTCTTACGTGTCCCAGCATGCAATGCTGCACTTTGTCGCACCCGGGCGCAGGCGGCGAGGGGGCGCGGGCGCTGCGGGGACCGGCGGGCTGCGGTACGAGCGACGAGCGACGAGCGACGAGCAACTAGCTGAGATTAGCGGGACTAGCGACTAGCAACGGCGAGGACAATACGCGGATATTAATGCGCAATGATAGATTGTTTTGTCTCTTACGTGATGATGAAGTTAGGTTGCCGTTACGGGAGCCGCCGTGGTAGGCGCGCGGCGCGAGTTCGCACAAAACAAACAGCCGCTCCAGCGGCGCGCTGCTCCGCGGCCCCTTCCCCCTCTACTTCCATCGGCCTCCTTCCCTCTTCCTCTTCCTCTCCCTCCCCCGATCCTCCCGCCTGACTCGCTCTCCCCTCCTCAGCCTCCGCCGGCCAGGGGCGCACTGAACGGAGGATTCGCGAAAGCAGTCGGAGGCGAGAATTCAAATGAAACTAATATAGGCCAAACTCCGATGACAACTCAACTCTTTTCATTCGGATCTATCAAAAATCACAAAATTACGAGCCTCCTTCCTACATATACAAATCCTACTACAGACAAATGTATCGCTTTTTCCGGTTTACTAGATTCCGTAGGCTGCTCCGGCTGCTCAAATTATATTATATAATTAAAATGAACATTTTGGAAGGTGATCCGAGCCACAGTTATGTGACATATTTAAAGCTGATGAAGAACCATTACTAAATCGAAGCCGTGCCGCCTCAATTGTTTCGCCATAATCGTTTCAGAGGACTACTTCACTGCCAAACCCTGGCCTAGAAGGTGAGCCAATAATCGAACCGTCTGGACTCTAAAGGTCGTTAGTCTGGGCCGCCATCCACACTAAACTTGTCTTTGGGGATACTTGATAGAAGAAATAGATTTGTTTCATTCCGCGGGGGAGATTTGACTTTCCGCGCGTGAATCGGCCGCGAACAACTCTTTGGTGTTTCTTTACGTTTCTCATGAGAACCCGTGAAAAAAGGCACTGATTTTCAATACTGTATTTTATTCATATCAAGAGTCTTACTTTATTTTTATCAAGGAATGTCGCAAAAGGTGGAGTGCATTTTTCAATCCCTCTAACTGCTTATCAACTACTTATCAGTTTTTAGAGCTTTGTTGGAATGAACTGCTTCAACACAGCCAAGACTTAATTATTTATATGACGTTTTCAAGAATCATTTCCACAGTTAAGACCAGAGCTTCATTGTGCTAGGGCGACTGCACTTTATCGACAAGAATCCATTCAGATTCAGAAATCATTGAGAATCTGGAGATATCGGGAAGGTGCCTCAAGCTTTAAGACAGTATCCCCATAATTGGATTAATGCATCTTCGCCCTTTTCACATATCCCACCAATATTTACATTCACACCAGCTGCATGCATTTGCCTTCAGAGGCGACAGTGTCCTGTTAGTAGTTCTACTACGTTTCTCTGAGGGTTCCTTTCCATATTGGGTAGTTGTTTCTAGCATGGGTCTGCAGAGTCTAGAGTTTGCACCACCTATTTGCTATACATTCACACCAGCTGCATGCATTTGCCTTCAGAGGCGACAGTGTCCTGTTAGTAGTTCTACTATGTTTATCCGAGGGTTCCTTTCCATATTGGGTAGTTGTTTCTAGTATGGGTCTGCAGAGTCTAGAGTTTGCATCACCTATTTGCTATACATTCACACCAGCTGCATGCATTTGCCTTCAGAGGCGACAGTGTCCTGTTAGTAGTTCTACTACGTTTCTCTGAGGGTTCCTTTCCATATTGGGTAGTTGTTTCTAGTATGGGTCTGCAGAGTCTAGAGTTTGCATCACCTATTTGCTATACATTCACACCAGCTGCATGCATTTGCCTTCAGAGGCGACAGTGTCCTGTTAGTAGTTCTACTATGTTTATCCGAGGGTTCCTTTCCATATTGGGTAGTTGTTTCTAGTATGGGTCTGCAGAGTCTATAGTTTGCACCACCTATTTGCTATACATTCACACCAGCTGCATGCATTTGCCTTCAGAGGCGACAGTGTCCTGTTAGTAGTTCTACTACGTTTCTCTAAGGGTTCCTTTCCATATTGGGTAGTTGTTTCTAGCATGGGTCTGCAGAGTCTAGAGTTTGCACCACCTATTTGCTATACATTCACACCAGCTGCATGCATTTGCCTTCAGAGGCGACAGTGTCCTGTTAGTAGTTCTACTATGTTTCTCCGAGGGTTCCTTTCCATATTGGGTAGTTGTTTCTAGTATGGGTCTGCAGAGTCTAGAGTTTGCACCACCTATTTGCTATACATTCACACCAGCTGCATGCATTTGCCTTCAGAGGCGACAGTGTCCTGTTAGTAGTTCTACTACGTTTCTCTGAGGGTTCCTTTCCATATTGGGTAGTTGTTTCTAGCATGGGTCTGCAGAGTCTAGAGTTTGCACCACCTATTTGCTATACATTCACACCAGCTGCATGCATTTGCCTTCAGAGGCGACAGTGTCCTGTTAGTAGTTCTACTATGTTTCTCCGAGGGTTCCTTTCCATATTGGGTAGTTGTTTCTAGCATGGCTCTGCAGAGTCTAGAGTTTGCACCACCTATTTGTTAATGTTTCTTATTATCGTAACCTAAAAGAGTATTACAAAATATGAACAAGAAACTTATTACACAAAACTAAAATTATTCCCGTTTCTGTACCTACTTTATTTAAATAATGAATTCGTTTCAGGAAGTCCAAATGTATTATAATTTCTTTAAAATATTGGTATTCACTTTGTGGAGTCATTATTAATAAATTATTTTGAATTAACCGCTTTATTAATATTCACATATCTACATGTTTCGAAAGCGATGCTTTCTTCTTCAGGAATATATAGAATACTAAAAGTGTAACACATTGAATGACAGATACGAGTATATACATTTTATGGCTTCTAATTGTAGATCTCTCGGAGAGTGATCGACATTCTTTTATTATTAATATAACCACCTTTATCGACCTCTTTAAAGATAATTGTGAAAGTGTGCAAAAAAGTTGCCACAAAGGCCCCATTATGCAGCGCTCACACGACTCGCCGGGATTTGCTTAGAGTCACATCTTACTAGGAAGGTGCCTACGTGATGTTTTATTCAGGTAAGCTACCCGTGGCGAAGGCGGCTGCACATTACAATGAATTATTGAGAACTTCAATGGTTTTATACACTAGATTTAAAAATGAGTATTAATTTTATTTGTTTAAGGTGTTGCATAAGATGAATCTTAAAGTTTTTTTTACATTTTTCGTGGATTTTTGTATTAATGTTAATGTTTTACAGTCACATTTTTACTATGACACGTTTTCTCGTCCACGTTAATTATTGAATAAGTTATTTTAAATAATCATTTTCCCTAAATAAAACTATATCGCTATGTTATATTTTTGACAATATCATTACGGCTGTTTTATTGCAAAAAGGTTAGTGTTTATTTTTGGAACCATGTGTTGATGTGTTTTTCGAACGCAAAAATATTTTACATTAGAAATGAATACGTATCCTTTTTAATTATCGCTTCTGAAAAATAAAATATTTCGAAAAATGTAGTCATTTGTAAATTTAAATCAACAAAAAAAAAAAGGTTTCGATTTTGTAAAGAACCATGCGTTGATGTATTTTATCAACGCGTATGTTTGCATTGTTTTGGAAAATTTAATCCAATAATAGTTAGCACTGTAGTTACCCATAGAATAAAAAATACACACTAGAAATACCTTCCATGCAGATTTGAATGAAAGCCGGTGTAGCATCTGACTTAATGTCTTTGGGTTACGCCTGCATCATAAACTACTATTCCATTTCATCGAAATTTACGAAGGGCCGAATGGCGAAACTTTGAATAACGAAACACGCCCACATCGCATTTCTTGTGTTCCTCTTTATTCTAAGTAGTGTCCCCGTTACGCGGAAACTTATGTTAGCTTGCTGCAATTATCTTTGACTCAAGTGATAACTTAACTTAGTTCCCGAAGTGCGTTTCGCGGAACTCTAGGGTTCCGCAGGGGGGTTGTCAGGATTCCGAGATGGTTTTCCAGTACGAATTCAGCTTTCAGACATAAAACCTAATTTTAGGACCAATGCAAAATAAAATAAACCAAAAAGTTTGCGGTAATTCGGGTGAAAAAAAATAAGACATTAGATTACAAGAGAACATTAAAAAAACGGTAGAAGGATAAAAATGAATTATTTGAATACATTTGAGAAAATAGGTTTAATATGTGGACATATTTTGAGTAGTAACAAAACATAATATGACTGCTCACTCTCCAATAAAACATGAAGAATTAGACAAATTTTCTCAACGTCTTTAAATAGATGCTTTCAGCTCAACGAAATATTTTTAATTAGTCGTCCGATATTCAATAGAAGTAACGGAAGTGAGTTTTTAAATACATCGGTTAATAACATTCTATAGAGTTTCTGGTTGCCATGATCAATACATTCAACGGTTTTATTTCTGTTTCACACAATGCAAAAGGGTTTCACGACAACTTTAGTCGGTCTTCAATGTTTTGTATTAGCCGCCCAAAATGACGTGTTTTAATACATCAGGATGATAGAACTGTTGGCACTGTATGGTTTGACTTCGATGCAGAACAAAATTCCTTTTTCATAGCTAGCTTATGTTTGATACATTTTAAAGGTTTCCGCTGTAAAAAAAGATTAAATGTTTTCTTAGAAAGATGTATAATTATTATTATAATTAATAAGAAGATCTTGGTTTAAACCACTGTTTTTTTATGCATAAATATCTACATGTTTCAGAAGTAAGGCTTCCCTCATCGGGATAAACGGTACACATATTTTGAAATATATAATAAATATTAATGTACGTAACGTCATATAAACGCGTATTGTTTCTCCTGATAATTATTATTATTATCGGGGAGCTTTGCTTCTGAAACATGTAGATATTTATATACTAAATTCAGTGGTATTGGTAGTAAGTTTTTTTTATAATATTGTTCTGATAAAAGTCGAAAGCATCAATTGGTTTGATTGCAGAGGTTGTAAAATATTCAGCGCCCTTGAGGTGATTTTTCACAGAAACGGCGCTATACAAATCATCCAATTATTATTACTAATATATCAATACATTCTTGAATCATCGTGAATATTCAAATATATATGTAATTCCCTCCAGTTTGGCAACACACCTTGATTGGATAATGATTCCCTTGTCCCATTGGCTCAGGGAAGTTGGGACTAATGTGCGATAATCGCGAAAAAATATTTCTCAGGGCTGTCCTTCACATTATTGAAAACAGAAATATTTTTTTCAAATTGTGGTTCCGAAACAGCCAAGCAACTCTTTGGGGTTCCGTGGCCGAAAATGGTCAGGAACCCCTGACTTTCAATATTATATCAAATCAAAAAATCCCGTTTATTATTAGGAAAATCTTTTTAATGTTTTGCAGGATGTAGTCATGCAAGTACGAGTATCCTGATGTACCGGAAAGCTTGTGTCCGCATCCACAACAAAACTTACAAAAACACGTGGTGTTTTTCGTGTAGTACAGCAAGTACAAGTAATCTGTAGGAGCTCAGGAACACACCGCCCACCTCGGGATTTGTAACATTTTAAAAGGAGGATAATTTGCATCTGGTATCGCGGACACGGTACAGCTTATTGGGAAGTATTAGGCGGGAGGCAGGAGGCGGGATGCAGGAGGCGGGAGGCAGTAGGCGGGAGGCAGTAGGTGGGAGGCAGTAGGCCACCATACAGGCAGTTTAAGAAGTCATTTTGTCTACCAAACTAATGCCAATGGATTACAGGTAGGCTTAGTGCAAGAAAGATGAGTTTATAAATAATTTTATTTTTAAACTTTGTGATGGAATTCCAAAATAGGTAATACCCCTTTATGTTGGTGTTTGTTTTGTCGGGCCGGTTTCAGACAGGATTTTATGTTTGAAACAGGATTTAAAGCTTTTGGGTTAAGTAGAAAAGGGGTTATTTCCATCTAATAGTAATAGAAAGTTCTGAAATATTTTTAAATTGCCCAAAACCAGTAACCCGCCGATTTTGTAATTATAAATGTTCAATAAATGTACAATTATTTTATACTTTCTTTTAAAAAGATTGGTATTCACTTTGTTTCTGAAGCGATACTTCCGTCATCGGGATACACAGTATCTTGTTGATATTTATGTATTAAACAGTGGCGTACTCGAAGTATTAATTTTATTAAAAAATCCTTCGTTTGGTGTTTATTATAGGTACATAATAACTGACTGTCCACGCATATAACGAAATGTTGTGCACAGAAAGTTTTGGACAGATGTGTCATAACACGTATATGGAGAAAACTATCTACAAAAATGCCCCGAGGAAGGCTTGGGGTGGAACGGAACTATTTTACTTTCAAGTGAAATTTATAGTTATTTTAGCACGTTATTAAAATAAGTTGTTTTTTTAATGCCATTTAAATAATATATTTATTTGTAAGAAACAAACAGCTTTTAATACAAATACATATACAAAGGAAGTTTAACAAAGGGTAAGTCAAAAAAGTTTCTTGTGCTAACAGTGATTAAATACAAATATTTCATTTATGAAGCTAACAAGATAACGAAAAAAAATAAGAAGGAAGAGGGGAGAGAAACAGGAAGATAGGATCGGTACAGGAGACATTTGACATTTGTCACATGAGAACGGGTCGCTTCTATGGCTCGTTCTCGTGTTCAACAGCTCGGCTGTGGAATGACCGGCCGGCCTTTGTGTTTCCTCCATTCTACAACATGGATTTCTTCAAGACCCAAGTTCACTCCTTCCTATCCTCTAAAAGACCCTCCAAACAGCATCCCAAAAGATGATATAGGCCTCGAGGGACTTATTTCCCTCAGGTCTCCTGTGTGTAATTACTGTAAAAAATAATAAAAGGAGATGATCTGGATACATTTTGTACTCGTACATCTATTTGTGGTGGCACGTATTACTTCGGTTCGATGTTTTGAAAGGGTTTTGTGATTATAGATACACTTGTAGATGTTGATGTTGTGAGATTGTGCCTTGTATTGCGCACAAACAACTATCCTAATAATAAAATGTCTAAATGTTTTCTAAACATACTCGTAGGTCTTCACACCATTGTAGTGTTCTGTTCTTCTTTAATTTAACTTAAGGAAATTGGCGAAGCTTTCCATAACCGCTAAGGAATCGTCAGGATGAGTCGGCGATGCGCCGGAGTTAGTTATTGCGGATACATTTGTAAGTGCAGGTATGCGATTGTTCATTAAGATCTGTTATTGCTTCGAGCTATGAGGCTGTGGAAGCGCCCGTGGTCGATTTCTCAAACAAAGCTCGATGTCAGGAAGAAATGCAGGAATATTTCAATGACCAGAAAGCAATAACCTCGCATGCGTTACGTTCTGTGACCGGTGGATCTTTCTGTTTCCCTGGTAGATTTAGACCATACCTTCGATTAGTTTATACAAAAAACGTACGTAACGAAAGTTATCTCTGCCGGTAGTGAAAATAAGCAAAATACGATTTCACAATGTTTTTTTAACCTTCCTTCTGAAAAACATTTTTCATTTGACTTTGAATTTTTTTACAGTTTAGTAATTTTGAAATGTTGATAGTTCGAAGAGACATTCGAAAATGTTGTGTTCATTCATTACGAGTATTTTAATTCACGATCAATCTTCCTATAAGGATGAATATCATTTTTCTTTTCTTTATGGTGTCCTCTTCCATATTATATCTTCCGATCGCTAAACTGTCGGTTGACCTCACTCGGTGCTTCGTGAAATAACAAAGTCATTGCAGTTTTCTTCTTTTCGTGTTATAATTCTTAACCATTGGATAAAGAACGTCTATATTGGTGACTTTACTACTTTGATACCTATTGTAAAGATGCGTCCAGAGATACAGCTTGAGAGATTTTATTATTCATGTTGATTCTTGGTTTAGTGTTCAGGTTTCCACTCCGTGCAGAAGAAAACAGAAAACGTAAAACTAAATCAAACTTTTATAAATTTAAATATTGCTATATGTAAGTTTTTACCAATTCATGTTCACTTACAGTAAGTAGCTACGATATGTCTAGACCGTTGCATGTCCTAGTTTTTAGTCTGCCTAAAACTGCCGGTCATCGCCGGGAAAGTAAAAGGCGATGTTTGATTTATCAGAGATAAGTTCCTACCTACTTACTTATTTGCAGAACAATCACAAATAATAATATACCTTCATCATTGTTAGTTCAAAACACATTGTCTATGATATAATTATTTCCATGTTTAACGGTTTTTTTTATATTTTATAGAATGGATACCATTATCTTGTTCTCAGAACACCTCGATTTTCAGGGCTATCGTCTTTACTTGAGTCATGAGGAGTTCGAGGAAATTCCGCAAACGTACTGTTTGTTACACAAAATAGCCACCTCTATGATAGATTGCCCTGAATTACTTGAATGAATTCAATTGAGAGTACCTAACAGACAAACCAAACAAAATCACACACTAAGCCATACCTCAATGCAACACCAACTCAAAACAAAACACCGTTATTCACTACGCTTCACACATTTTTAACACTTCATACAGTGAGTTTGACTTATTCAACTCAGCCCCTTATAATTTCAAACCTAAAAGTAATAAATAACATTTGGACAATATATATTACTCTACAGCGACTAGATCCTTTCCCTTTCCCTTCCCCTCCCTCTCATCATCCTAACCGCATAGGCTAACCTTGGAACTTTTCTTCTTAATTGAATAATTAAATACTTAATTGAAAACCTGTTACTAGTTCATTTTTACACACATTTTGTATATTGTAAACTGTTGGTTTTCCAAATGCAATAAAATAAATAAATACATTTTGTATATTGTAAACTGTTGGTTTGCCAAATGCAATAAAATAAATAAATACATTTTGTAAATTGTAAACTGTTGGTTTTCCAAATGCAATAGAATAAATAAATACATTTTGTATATTGTAAACTGTTGGTTTTCCAAATGCAATAAAATAAATAAATACATTTTGTATATTGTAAACTGTTGGTTTTCCAAATGCAATAAAATAAATAAATACATTTTGTTTATTGTAAACTGTTGGTTTTCCAAATGCAATAAAATAAATAAATACATTTTGTATATTGTAAACTGTTGGTTTTCCAAATGCAATAAAATAAATAAATACATTTTGTATATTGTAAACTGTTGGTTTTCCAAATGCAATAAAATAAATAAATACATTTTGCACATTGTAAACTGTTAGTTTTACAAATGGAATAAAATAAATAAATACATTTTGTATATTGTAAACTGTTGGTTTTCCAAATGCAATAAAATAAATAAATACATTTCTTAGAAAGTCAGAAATAATTTGGAATTTCCGAATTTACCAATAATATTGCTCTCTAAATTCAGTACAGTGTATTATTGTACATCAGAATATTCTTAAAAGTAGTTTTTTTCTACAAATACGGTATTTAGAAAATACCCTCAATAAATATGTTAGATATTGCTGTAAAATCTACAAATACGTTATTTAGAAAATACCCTCAATAAATCTGTTTGATATTGCTGTAAAATCTACAAATTCGGTATTTAGAAAATACCCTCAATAAATATGTTAGATATTGCTGTAAAATCTACAAATTCGGTATTTAGAAAATACCCTCAATAAATATGTTAGATATTGCTGTAAAATCTACAAATTCGGTATTTAGAAAATACCCTCAATAAATATGTTAGATATTGCTGTAAAATCTACAAATTCGGTATTTAGAAAATACCCTCAATAAATATGTTAGATATTGCTGTAAAATCTACAAATACGTTATTTAGAAAATACCCTCAATAAATATGTTAATATTGCTGTAAAATCTACAAATTCGGTATTTAGAAAATACCCTCAATAAATATTGCTGTAGATTTAGAAAATACCCTCAATAAATATGTTAGATATTGCTGTAAAATCTACAAATTCGGTATTTAGAAAATACCCTCAATAAATATGTTAGATATTGCTGTAAAATCTACAAATTCGGTATTTAGAAAATACCCTCAATAAATATGTTAGATATTGCTGTAAAATCTACAAATACGTTATTTAGAAAATACCCTCAATAAATATGTTAGATATTGCTGTAAAATCTACAAATTCGGTATTTAGAAAATACCCTCAATAAATATGTTAGATATTGCTGTAAAATCTACAAATTCGGTATTTAGAAAATACCCTCAATAAATATGTTAGATATTGCTGTAAAATCTACAAATACGTTATTTAGAAAATACCCTCAATAAATATGTTAGATATTGCTGTAAAATCTACAAATACGTTATTTAGAAAATACCCTCAATAAATATGTTAGATATTGCTGTAAAATCTACAAATTCGGTATTTAGAAAATACCCTCAATAAATATGTTAGATATTGCTGTAAAATCTACAAATTCGGTATTTAGAAAATACCCTCAATAAATATGTTATATATTGCTGTAAAATCTACAAATTCGGTATTTAGAAAATACCCTCAATAAATATGTTAGATATTGCTGTAAAATCTACAAATACGTTATTTAGAAAATACCCTCAATAAATATGTTAGATATTGCTGTAAAATCTACAAATACGTTATTTAGAAAATACCCTCAATAAATATGTTAGATATTGCCGTAAAATCTACAAATACGTTATTTAGAAAATACCCTCAATAAATATGTTAGATATTGCTGTAAAATCTACAAATACGTTATTTAGAAAATACCCTCAATAAATATGTTAGATATTGCTGTAAAATCTAAAAATAGTAGTTTACCATAAACAATTTATTTAAAGGTGGCAAAGGCATCGATTAAACAATGCGAGCACAAGACTTTTTAACAGTTGTGGTTAAAGCGGTCCAATTAGATTCCAAGAAAACCAACTAACCGTGCGGTTTAGTCGTTTATAGATTGAGGAAAAATAACTTCTCGGACATGTTTTGTAAATAGCCGATCAAACACTTTGTCCGGTACGAGTACACAATAGAATTATAACATTTATTACACAAACCAATTTTAAAATTATGAAACTAAATCACTAATCATTTTATTTTTATATACTTTATTTGTTTTTGATCGGAACGGTTTCGCCTAGATACAAATATTTATAGACTAAGTTTGTTTTGAACATAACTAAGCGATGATATTCGTAAGATCTGAACACGGAAGTTTTTATTTACATCATTTTTATTTAAAGTTTTAAAAATTTGATAGTAAAATATATTATTTATTTTTTTGGAACAAATTATTGAAGCTCATAAGCCTCATTGTAATATATTTGTATTCATTGAAAATAATATTAACAACCCCCAAAATGAAACATGAAACCGAAAAGACACCGAGAAAACATGACAAGAAAAAGATAACGGTAGCAGCTGGGACCGTTATCTTCTTCTTTTTTGTGTCTAAGAGTTGTTAGTTAATAGTATATTCAATGATTCAAAATTATTATTCAATTAAAAAAAAGGTTTATTTGTATAAAAAGTTCTGCTAGGAAATTATCATTACGCGTGACAGCTGTTTCGACTTCCGAATGAGATAATCTCATTATGGTGAAGCCACGCACTGATGATCTATTTATATTATTTCTGTGTAGGTACAGTGTGACTGTCGCGGATAATAGTTCATATTATAATTTATAAAATTTAAATAAAAATAAGTTCTACAATTTCAATTTGAACACAATAAATACGTAATATTTAATTAAAGTAACATAATATTTTTACGTAACCCGTCTGACGAAGGGCGATAAAACTACGCAAAGGTACTAAAAAAAGTTATATGTTTGCTAATGTAAACAAGAACAAAAACCAAAATATTCCACGAATTTAATCAATATCCAACTGACCAAAAAAAAAAGATAAAAACAGGGTTATGAGGTCCCAACCTGCTAGCAAAACAGGGTTATGAGGTCCCAACCTGCTAGCAAAAGTTAAAGATTATTTTAACTAAGAAAAAGGTGTTTATGTGAATTAAAAACTGTACCTTCGAAGAATTATATATGCATATATGTCTGCACTAGCATGTGTCAACTTCGCGATGTATCACGCGAGTAGAAATACATTTACAACTCTTTCTAAGTCATAAACAGCATGTTTTCTTCTTCTGTAGGCGGTTCTATGCATTAATTGTTTTTGTGTTTAATTCGTAGAACTCCATTTATTTATTTTTCAAATTTAATCTCCATCTAATTTAGTAACGTTATTATTAGTAAGTTCTGCAAGTATTTTTTAGTTTTTATTACTGTCACAGGTGTTTCGGCGTCTAAGGCCATTTTGAAACTGCGGTTAATCCACATTGTGATGACTTATTCATATGATTTTATTTACTCCCACCCAATTCCAATTTTAACGGGGTTTTAAATATAATGATTTATTATCGGTAAAACCGATTTAGTTAGAAAATAATAAAAATCTCTATTCCGCGAGGTTTTTGCATTCATAATGTGTTTCCCGTATTTAAATGATAGTACTTTCTTGATTGATTTATTTAAATGTGTTATATTGTTTTGATAATGTGAACATACAGAGAAGCGGTGAATATATAATTTTCTTTACTTTATTGATTAATGTTACATTAGGATCATTAGTTCGTTTATTAATTTCTAATTGTTTCCATTACTTTCGCTTGCAGAACTGAATAACAACATTATTATATTTGGTTTGCATTAGGTTCTATGTAGGAGTATTATCCGGATTTGGTACGAGCTACAATTTACAAATAATTTGAATGAGGGTATAAATAATAAATGTACGTTTCCAATACACGCGGCTGGCAGCGGCGTATAATTGCACAATATAATTCCTGTTGGTCTATTGATAAATCCCGATGGCGGGCGTATCGCCGATCAGCCCATGTGCTAATTAAATGCCAACGCAGCGCATGCGGAAAAAACGCATTTAGCGCTCGGGAAATACGGCGCGAGGGAGTAACGAAACACTCCGTCATATATAAATGAGAAATTCTTTTCGGTAATAAAAAGTAGTGAGCGATCGCGGGCCGATAATAACCGAATGCAGAGGCGTCGTAAAAAATCGATTCCCTCACTGAAACTGGGAGGCGTTCCACTCACCCGGGACCGGGTCCGGGCGGGGAGACGCGCCACTGCACATACACAGTGCACACTGCAGGCGTACCACTCGCCCAGGACCGAGACGCGCCACTGCACGCACATAGTACGACGACAACAACAAATTCGTACATGAATATTTGTTTTGAGTTCATTATACGGAGATATTGCTATAATGTCCCGAGACCGGAGCATATCTCCACTTACCTTTATCGGCACGAAATACCGGATATGTCGAACAGAAAGAAGTTCTAATGTCGAATGTACAATTTGATGAATTTGAAGGTTTCTACTTATCTGTTTGATAAACTGCAGTGGTCCCGCGACTCTCGTGCATACAATATACGCCAAAGGAACCATTTACTTGTTCTCCCCAGACATCGAACCGCTGTATTTGAGGGTAGTTACAGCTATTCCTCAACAATACTTTGGAATGAAATATCTATTCGAAAATCGACATCGCTGCAGTGCTTCAAGAAGTTCTACAGCAAATGGTTGCTGACTGCACAGTCTTCCGCACAGCAGAATCGATAAATTATAAAATGGAAACTTGTGGTCTTGATTTTGAAAAAAAAATATTTATAATTGTAACTTTTGGATTTGCTTTTTTTTTCATGTAATTTTATTATATTTTAATAAATGAATTTAAAATATATATATTTTGTATCACCACTTTACTTAGAAAGCGACACTTTCTTCATTAGGAATATAATATATAGAATACTAAAAATAATAATGTCATGTATAGACAAAGAAGAAATGAAAGGTCAATGATCGTTTTTGTGGTAATTGACTCTAGGTTGAGAGCCGTCACCGCAGACACAAGAGTTTTCAGAGGGGCTGAGGTAGAAACCGACCATTTTCTGGTTGTGTCGAGAGTAAATCTCTTCCGCGGCTGGCGCTCTAAAGTGAAAATGGTGTCGACTCCAACTAGAGTCAGAATAGAAAAACTGCAAAACGATAATGTAAGTAAGTATGAAAATTGTGTAGAGATGAGATTGAATGATAAGGATATGAACGGTCTAAGCATAGATGAAACATGGGATCACATAAAAGTGAGCCTTTGTGAATCTGCTAGAGTGGTATGTGGGATAAGTACGCAAGGTAGGAAGAAAGGTGATGCATGGTGGGATGATGAGATTAAAGCACTGGTCTCAGAGAAGAAGAAAGCGTGGTTATGTCTGATAGCGAATGGCAGTGCTTCTAGCGAAGAGAGGGATAGAGCGAAAGAAGTTTATAAGGGATGCAAGAAAAGAGTACGCGCTGGAGTGAAAGAACGAAAGAAACGCCTGGAAGATGAAGAGGGGATCAAAATGACAAACCGCTTCCAAGAGAACATTAAACTGTTTTGGAAGGAAGTCAAAAGGTCCCGGAATGGTCCAGAAAGCGGATGTGTGAAAGTGATAAAATCGAAAGATGGAAAAATGCTGACGAATGAGAAAGATATAAAAGAGAGATGGATGAAATACTTTGAAGAGGTCTTCGAAAGCAACCCGAGTGATAGAGATTCCAGTGGCGAGTCAGGTATGAATGACGATGGGGTGAATGTTCCCAAAATCAGCATGGATGAAATTAAGAGATCAATTAAATGTATGAAGAATGGTAAGGCTGTTGGTTTCGATAATATTGCTGCTAAATACTTTAAAGGAGATAGCCGTATAATTCTCACATGGTTATGCAAACTTTTTAACCAGTGTTTAGAGGAGGGTTACACCCCATTAGATTGGAGAAGGGCTGTGATCATGCCTCTATACAAAGGTAAAGGGTCACGCATGGAATGTGGAAATCACAGGGCTATTAGCCTACTAAGTTCAGTTGGAAAGCTGTATGGTAGGATATTGATTGAAAGGGTACAAATGAAAACAAAGGATAAAATATGGGATGTGCAAGGTGCATTTATGAGTGGAAGGGGCTGCATGGATCAGATTTTCTCGTTGCCTATGCTCACAGAGAAGTTTCTGGCAAAAAACCAGAAACTTTTCTGTGCTTTTGTAGATCTACAAAAAGCTTACGACCGAGTTGACAGAAAAAAGTTATGGAAAGTGTTGTCCAAGTATGGAGTGAATACAAATCTTATACAGGCAATCGCATCTCTGTACGAGGGAAGCGTTGCATGTGTTAGGGCAAACGGTGATTTTACGGAGTAGTTTGACATCACAAAAGGTGCTAAACAAGGCTGCCTAATGTCACCGTGGTTATTCAATCTATACATGGATAATTGCAAGAATTGAAAGAGGTGGGCTTGGGCGCGAAAATGAGTAGTCTGCAAGTATGTTGCCTGTTGTATGCTGATGATTTGGTGCTGATTGCTAATAGTATAGAAGATCTACAGTCCCTCGTAT
This sequence comes from Halesus radiatus, assembly GCA_022606495.2. Classification (NCBI taxonomy): domain Eukaryota; kingdom Metazoa; phylum Arthropoda; class Insecta; order Trichoptera; family Limnephilidae; genus Halesus; species Halesus radiatus. The sequence continues at coordinate 46,083 of JAHDVE020002584.1, forward strand.
CTAGGATGAACGAAGTATGTATGAAGAATGAGCTAATGATGAATGTAAGTAAGTCTAAAGTCATGGTGTTTGAAAGAGAGAGTATGAAAACAGTATGCAATATAGTTGTGAATGATGAATACTTGGAGCAGGTAGATGAGTTTGTGTATTTGGGAAGTATGTTCACGAGAGATGGAAAGACTGATAGGGATATTGAAAGAAGGGTGAATGCAGGAAACTCCATTAACGGAGGACTGAACGCGGTTGGCGCAAACAAAAAGTTGTCCAAAGAAGCGAAGCTAGCAGTCCACAATGGAGTGCTGATACCAACCTTGATGTATGGCAGTGAGGCATGGAACTGGCAGAGGAAGGATGAAAGTAGACTGAATGCTGTAGAAATGAGATCTCTGAGACGAATGTGTGGTAAAACCATGTATGATCGTGTGATAAATGTTGAGATTCGTAAAGAATGCAAGGCTGATGTAAGCGTAGTGAGCAAGATTAAGAAAGGGACGCTTAGATGGTTTGGGCATGTAGAGTGAATGAAGAAAGGAGTGTAAGGAGAATATATGACGCGAATGTGAATGGAAGAAGAAGCCGGGGACGTCCAAGGAAGACGTGGCACGATCAAGTGAATCAAATACTTGAGTCGGGCCATGTCAGAAGTCGGAATAACAGAAGAGAATGTATGAGACGTTGTATGAAAGTGAATGAAGCAAGAAGTGTATGCCAAGATCGAGTTGTTTGGCGGTCCGTCCTCTCTGCCTACCCCTGCGGGGAAACGGCGTGATGGTTAGTTAGTTAGTTAGTTATGTATAGACAAATGATAAACATAGAACACAATAATGTAAGAATAGACAAATGATAAACATAGAACATAATAATGTAAGAATAGAGAAATGATAAACATAGATCACAATAATGTAAGAATACACAAATGATAAACATAGAACACAATAATGTAAGAATAGACAAATGATAAACATAGAACACAATAATGTAAGAATAGACAAATGATAAACATAGAACACAATAATGTAAGAATGGACAAATCGTTAACATAAAACGAAATTTATTAAATTAGATAAGTAATAAACCAAAAATGTCAATAAAAAAAAATTACTAAACATCGAATAACTAACTTAAATTAGAAATTAAACAAGATTATTTAAAATTAGAATTTTTTTGTAACTTCATAAAATTTTTGTAGGCACTTCGGAATTACTAAAACTAAATTATATGTTAAAATAAAATACTTAAAATAACAAGTTATTGACGAACATTTCATTATTATTACTTTTTGATATGCATCAAATGTAACAGTCAAATGGCAACACCTTCACTCATCCCAATACAGAAATATCAACGTGAATATATTATTCAGTCAATATAGCGCGCTCGAGGTGATTTTTCACAAAAAACGGCGATATACAAATAATCCAATTATTATTATTGTTACGACAGATGGAAGGAAAATGGATGTCGTTCATAGCGTCGAGAATACTTGGGACTTATTATCACAGACGACCTGAAGGATATTGAGGATATGGAGTGACAAAGAAGAGCGATATCCGTTAGAGGAGGTATGCTGTCAAGGCGTTTTTACCGTTGTAGCGCAAACGTCAAAAGAATACCGTTCAACACATTATGCACATCTCTGTATACGTCAGAATTGTGGGAGAATTACACAGCATCTCAATGGCAGAAGATAAAAGTCACCTACAATAATGCATCTCAACAAGTATTCCGCCTACCGAGATAGTGCAGCGCTACAGAAATGTTCGGCACCTTATGGGAAGCCTTTGGTGCAGAGTAGGCCAATTCAAGAATACACTGCCACGGCTGCATGGATGGAGTCTCCCTTGATGGCCCTTTGGAGAAAGGAGACCATCAAATATTCACCATAAACTTGTTATTTTTTTTCTCTCTTAGTGAATGAACTTATTTTGCATATTTTACCGAGTAATCTATGTTTTTCTTTAAATTTTTTCCTTCTTATTTTTTTTTTCTTTATGCCTTTTCTGACCCTGCATACCTTCTGCAATAAAGAACTATTATTGTTATTATTATTATTAATATTGTTATTGTTATTATTATTATTATTCTTATTATTATTATTATTATTATTGTTATTGTTATTATTATTATTATTATTATTATTATTATTATTATTATTATTATTATTATTATTATTATTATTAGTATTATTATTATTATTGTTATTATTATTATTATTATTATTATCATCATTATTATTATTATTATTATTATTATTATTATTATTATTATTATTATTATTATTATTATTATTATTATTATTAGTATTATTATTATTGTTATTATTTTTATTATTATTATTATTACACGGAAACTATTTAGGCACATCAAGTTTTTGGTCTTCTTGAATTAGTTAATTAGTAACCATTGTAGTTGCATTTACTTTAATGCTACATCATGTATCATTTAATTAGATAATTACGTCATAATGATGATTAACGGTTGTTGCTTATAAATACTCAAATGTGACTATCTACCTCTCCTTTAATATCTGATAACTTAAACCATCTACTCTGGTCTTTTGTACCTTTATCCTACTCCTATGTCCCCCTCCGCCGTCTCCTCTCCCGACCACATAGTTAAGCTAACTGAATTAAATCTGTATATTGTCACACTTTACTCATATGATTTATCATTAGCGGTGGAAAATTTATAAATGGAATAATTGATTCTTTTTATTATTATATATGTGTTAATTGTGGATTTGCTGTTAATTTTCCGAAAAATAAATTAAATTAAATCAAAACAATTATACTCTAAAACAACACAACTTTGCATTCATAAAAATTTGCATTCATTAAAAATTTGATGAAATTAAATAAATAAAAAAATAAATAAAAAATAAATACAAAAAATAAAACATCAAATTACAATAATCACACATATTAGAAATACTGGATCTCAGAGTCAATAACACATCCAACAAGGAACCACAAACACAACATTTGGACAAAAAAACCTTCTTATAATATGGCACTAAGCTCTGAAACTTATATCTTTTAAAAATCATAACTACCATATTAAATTTAAAAATCAAATAAAACACTGGATACGTTACATAGGAAGATCTGAAATGGAAAATATACAGAATATCACTGAACCCACTCAACTGCACTTAAAACACCTCAGATATAGCAATAATTTAATATAATTAAATGTCATATTTTGTAAAGGAAATCCCCAGCACGGGAAATCCCAGTGAGGAAAACATTATTTGTTATGAAGAAAGAGGATAATAAATACTTATTATTATTAATTCCTTTTGATCCCCATAGACGTAGATCCTTGATGTACACAATACCGACAATGATACTCGGACGAAAAACAAGTAAACATCGTACTCTAAGTATGCTGCATTTTTGACACAATAATAATAATATTTTACAACGCCAATTATTAAAATAGCCAAATTGAGTCTAAAAGAACGTTAAAAGCTTTTCACAGATATTAACAAAGCTGTTATTTCCAGAAAACGATTAAAAGAATACAATACTATAGGAATGTAACGAGCTACCGAAAAGCATTAAACAGGCAATTACAGAATATGATAAAATAGTAATGGAGCAATATTTCATTAAATTAAACAGTTTGTTTATTTAAAATCGATTTGATCACGGATGTCGCGGGTCGTCGCCCGAACGTTTGTAGTTTATTCACGGAAAATGCAAGGTAATAAACAATGCCAGGTAGTGATTGACTAATTCGTTTGGTTTCTTGTAAAATAAATTAACTACTTAAAAATAATAACTAGAAAATCTACTGATAAACGAAACCAGAAATACTGAAATGATGAAATATTTTTATTTGTACGTTTGTTTTGGAAGCAAAGGAGAACTGCCATCCTGGGACCCGGGAACGTAGTTTCATAAATAAATAAATGAATTCAAAATTATTTTGTAATCACCGCTTTATTAATGTTTAAATATCAACATGTTTCGAAAGCGATGCTTTCCTCATCAGGAATATACATAATACTTCCTATGAATATTCCCGATGAGGAAAGCATCGCTTTCAAAATATGTTCACATGTATATATATTGTAGTATTAATAGAGTGGTGAATACAAAGTAATTTTTAATTCATCTATTAATAATGACGCCACAAAGTGAATATCAATCTCTTGAAGAAATTCTAATAAAATATTCAAACAATTCCTTAAATGTGTGCTTAGATGTAATGTAGATTATACTTATACTACGGATAAACGATATTGTTAATTATATCAAAATGTCCAACTGACGGATCCATTTTCTCCAAGCAAATTGTGCTAATTAAAGAAAATACCAAAACAAATCCACAGCTTATACTTGACAATTTATTTTGTTGCGCAACAGAAGATCCATTAAAAATCCACAGGTTATACTTGACAATTTATTTTGTTGCGCAACAGAAGATCCATTAAAAATCCACAGGTTATACTTGACAATTTATTTTGTTGAGCAACAGAAGATCTATTAAAAATCCAAAGGTTATACTTGACAATTTATTTTGTTGCGCAACAGAAGATCCATTAAAAATCCACAGGTTAT
>JAHDVE020002585.1:0-125807 GCA_022606495.2 Halesus radiatus
TTGTATACAGGCCGAAAACGGGAAAATCGGCAGTCATCCAGCGACGCTCAAACCGATATCACTTCTGCTCCACCGACCGCTCTACCTCGCTCTACTTGAAACCGACCTGCCTTCTTCTTCTTTGACCCCCCCGCTGACTCTTGGACCATCCCCCGGACGACCAACACTCACGGAACCAGACCATCGAATGCCCACAGACAAGGCACGCAGAGCAGAATCCGAGTTTGCACAAAAGTGTGTATTGTGCAAACGGATTTGTACAGCCGCAGGAGTTTTTTGCACAAAAAGGAATTTTGTGCAAAAGGCAAAGCGATACAGAAATCGTCGTCGTTCCCTCTTGCAAAAGGGAACGAAAGGTCGCCACCCCCTCCCCTCCAGACCGCTTCGTACATTGGGATCAGCAGGCCTCTACAGTTCGCTTGTGTGCCAGGACACGTCTGGTACAGGTGTTGATTACCAAATTGATAATTATATTATATAAAATTTTCACGGTATTTATCTGTTGCAATGGAGTGAAAGGTACACGCAATAAAGTCAGAATGAAGAGAACGTGTAAGAAAGAAAAAAATTGTTTCTTTAATTATACAATAATTTTAATTATTACCTTTTTAATTTATTCCTGGTGAAATTTTGTGAATAATATTGATATGCCTTGATACGAATTTTTCCTCAGCATACCAGGAATGCGTTAAGAATTGCGGATACAAAATGCATTTGTATGCAACGTCAAAATATTGCAGTGCGATAAGTTAATCTTGATGCGGCCAGCACGTTGTAAACTGAAAAGCGTTCACCTATCGGAGTTGAGTTAACTTATGTTAATTAACCGTGGCAAGGCCAATTAGTATGCTGCTTTAATCGTTGCATAATTTAATGCACGCCTCCATGAACACCTGTTGGGACTAATATCAAATTATAAGCAAATAAGGGGTGTAACGAGTCAACTCGATCGTACTATCTTCTTCTGCAACACGACCTTTAACCCATTGGCCTCTAAATTATTAAGCAAAAAAATTGGTCCTCAACCGTGAACTACTTTTCTACCGAAAATTGGCAAAATACGTTGGTGTGGTAAATCAAACATAATTTTTGAATTGTTTTGTTGTGCGTTCGATCAAAGTTTGCAAATTGAATAATGTTTTTTTTTTTAACATTGTGGCAAAAAAAATTAAATCATCAATCTTGCAGGAACTTTTTATTCATTAATGTGCACTTAATTTGAACGTAGCAATTATATTGGTTTACATTTTTATAATAAGCAAACAGTTTGTGGATTGACATGATGAGTTAAAAGAAATACACTTTTATTTTGTATATATGTCAACTAGTTTCGATTGTGGTGAATCTTCATCGGGACTGAAAAATATAGTAATAATACATTTTTCAGTCCCGATGAAGATTCAGCAGAATCGAAACTAGTTGACATATATACAAAAAAAGTGAATTCATACAAAGTGTATTTCTTTTAATTCAATATTGATTTATTTGAATACGAATACATATTTATTTAAAACAATTTAAGAACCAACTAAGAACATTTACCGTTTTAGGACAACCAAATTGATAAGTTTATTTCATATTACGTGCTATTATGCAAAAATAGAAGGAAAAAACTACTATTGACATAAGTTAAGAAAAAAAACATGGTTTTATAATTAAGTTTTAAGTGATGTGGAAAATATTATAGAAAACAATTATATATACCAGATAATTTCAGTGTAATATAATAATTAACGTAGAGTAATAATTTAGGTATAACAGAAAATTTGAGTATAGTCTCATATTTAAGTTCTTACAAAGAGATGAGAAAAAACAAATATTATTGACTAATCAATTGTGTACATATGTGTAATCCAAATATATACAAACAAAAAAAGCTTAAACAATTTATGCTCTTAATGCTTTAAAATTTTGAGATGATTTTTTTGTTGGCGGGTGTGCATACGGAATATGAGATGGAATACATTGTTATTGTAAGTAGCCTGGAATAAACTGCCGCATGTCTTAAGAATTATCAAAGACTACAGAATTCAGAACTAAACATAAAACTCATCTTTTCAGACAATCGTATCCATAAATTGAAGAAATGCACACGTAAATTGCTCGCCGGTTAGTGCTTACCTAAAGTCATTAAATAGAAAAAGTTTAAAAATTCACGCATCGGTTCGCAAATGGGTCCACAGCCCGCAACACTGTAAATAACTAAAAGTGTAAAAATAAATAAAAAATGTTAATATCTATTAAAAGCTTCTTACGCGTTTTAAGGTCATTTTATAGATATTTTCCAGTCTTAAAAATTATAAATATTTCAATAAATACCAACTCTTCTTGTGCCACCAATCTTCTAATAAATGTATCATCAATAGAAAAGGAGGACAAAATAGCAACTGTAAAACTATCACCTCTACACTTAAATTTTCTAATAAAACTGTATTCATCTGAAGCGACCTGCCAGGTAAGTATGTTTTTCTGTATCTGTTTGTACATAATTAGATAAAGATTAGGAAATTATATTTGTACAGCGCCCTTGAGGCGATTTTGCACAAAAACGGCGCTATACAAATCATCCGATTATTATTATTATTATTAAAACTCAAATTTTTCAAGAAACTTACAATAATATATTGCATTTTTATAAGTTTATTGTTGAGCGTTAAATCTACAATAACCATTTATTCCATTTCATATTAACAATTCATTTCAATATTTGATTGCATTGGATGCTAAAATTGTTTTCTAAAATATTTAAATTAGCTATGAGCACGTATTACGCTTCGTTTAGCCTTAATACTTTTTGATGCTTGAGACTTAATTTTAGAATAATTAATTGGAGTGTAATTTCGGAAAAACAGAAGAGAATTTATGAGGCGTTGTATGAATGTGAATGAAGCAAGAAGTGTATGCCAAGATCGAGTTGTTCGGCGGTCCGTCCTCTCTGTAAAAGCCCGATGACGAACTCAGATATTTTTTATTACCTAAAAATATATAATGTATAGTATAGGGTTTTAGATAACTGTGGTGCACTGTATCGTGGGACTACTTCGGGGACAAGAGGGGACTGCAGGCGGGTGTTTAAAACTATTTCAAACCGATGTGAACCATTATCGGCGTGCACCATTCAAACAAGCCCCCTTTGAAATGATTTTTCTAGTACTTTGTACGTTCAATGAAAATCTTCGAAATACAAATTTCCATTGCTTGTATTCTAGTGAGTAATTATAGTGCCTACCTAATGCAAATTTGAGAAAATATTGTAAATTTCTTAAAGAAACCACGACTCCAGGTTTTAGTTCAGGAATAGTACAATACCTATAAGTAATCGGTGGGTATTCAACAATGTGGGTGATTCTAGGTTTGCGTCTGCGCTAAGCCATGGGAGTTGACGGCAGCGGTGCCTTTGATACCCAGCTAAATGTTCCCAGTTCGCGCATCGCATTCTCGGGGAGAGGACGCCATCTATAGCCGGAATACTTCATTACGGTCATTACACGCGAGCGAGCAGGACTAGAGCCTGCGCTACCAATTAAGATAGATTCTATTAGATCGCGAAGGGCGATATTTGTGAAACAAAGATAAATTTTAAAATACGACGCTCTAAAATGTTATGCACGCAACCGAGATAATGTTTTAGTTATTATTAATGGTACGATTATAAACACCACAATTTTCATAAAATACATTTATTTAATTTAAAATAACTTAATCTCTAAATTTAAGGATATCTGATAATATTGGATTTTTATTACAAATTTCCAATTTTATTCTTCAATAAATGCATATTCACTTAGAAACTTTGTTTAAACAACTATTTAATAAACGAATATCTTAATGTTTAAGGTGATTTTCTCACGAAAACGGCTCTATAGAAATAATCCATTTATTATTATTTCAAAACCAATGATTCTCTCGTTAGGATACTACTCTTATGTACATTCCTATTAGTCGATAATATTATGTAATCGTAAGATAGCATATGACTCCCATCTTATTTCCACGTTTAAAGAAGAATGTTTCAGTGAGAACAATATAATAGCTTAATTACTAAAACACGTATTTTTTATTTTTTTATTAACAAGCTTTTATTAACTTCACCTTTATTCATATATGAGACATTTCACGTGAAATCGGAAGTTTCAATTTTTTTTTAATTCAATCAAAAAATAAAATATTTCATATCATCCAATTTAATATAGATCTGAGTGTAATGGAATCTTTCAGTTTTATTTTCATCCACTTCCCGAACTACCAAAATATGTGAATTTTCGCAAACGTGATAAAAATGATTGCAATACATACAATAACAAAAATTAAACAAATTTCAAATTTCCTTTGCTTGATTGGTACTTGATTAGAGTGTTTTTTTTTTTGTCTTTTTTAGACTATATATTTTTTACCTGCCCACGCCCTAACTGGGCCATCTCAACACCCCTATTTTCTCTGGGTCTTCTACTGCCCCCCTGAAAGTCTCAAACGCCCACAAGGGGGCGTTATCGCCCAAGTTTAGAAACTATGCTTTATAGTAACTCACTGAAGTGAAATTCGTTGCTGATTGTAACTCAACGTATTGGCGGTAGTTATGTAAACGAAATGAAATTGAAATCAAACGAAGCATATTTAAGTACTCTTGTTTTCGGTGTTGTGTGTCAATTTGATAAAAACAATTAAACCATTTTTGTATAAAATACATTATTCAGTAGGAAGCTTATCGGAAAAATCATCATTTCCTTTCCCGAGCAAGACATAATTAATACAATTCCAGTTTTTTAGGCAATGTTTTAACCGACTGATAAATGTCTACATGAGTCAAAATTAAATGTCTCGAAATGGTAAATTATTCTCCCTTTACAGTTGTCGATATTAAGTCCGATCCAAGTGACAAAAACCTTTTCAAATCGACCCGTGTAAAATTGGAGCGAGCGCGCATCGAAAACAGCGCAGGTAAGTTTGTAAAATTTTCACAAAATTTGCTCGCAAACATTTCATACATCAGATAAATAAGAAGAAAAAAACGTTTCTCGTCCGGATGACGTTCAGATACAGGCTTTTGGTACCGTATGATGGGCAATAAAATGACCTGAAGGATGCGTGTCCATTGTATGCCCAAATGTGTCATTCATATCATACCGGTGCACCACCAAACCGAGTTATTCGTTCCTTTTTCACTAGTGAAAAAACGGGACGTGACGCGAATCGATACGTCCAATTTACAACTGGCTCTCCATGTATGACTTATGAGTCGCAGTGAGAAAAAAACACGTGTCGAGTCGTAAATTACGAACTTTTGATAAGAATGCTAATTTATTCACTGATTGACTTAAAGGCATGTTTCCACCGGGGCGATTTGAATTCATCGCTAAATATTTCTGCGCTGAGCGCAATTAGGACGTGGACTCAATCAACGCGTCGCGCCGCGCTGTGCGCCGCTAATTAAGATATCTGGACGCCTGTAATAATAATTAATTGGACATTTAATGTTAATCAGAATACACGACTGTAATTATCGTGTTTATTCAAAGCGTTTAAATACTCCGGGGTGTTTTTATCTTTAACACTTCAAGTTACACTTAATAACGAAAACATTTTGAGATTCGAGTACACGATGATGTTATCATTCGTAAAATTTCATTTTCTGTTATATTCATCTTAGCGAGTTTTATTTGTAAAGGATTTTTTAAGCTAGATAATGTAAAAATAACGATTATCCCAGCTCAACCTTTTCACAAGTAAAGATATTATTTTTTGTAACATAAATTATGAAATCTTTTATTTCAATTTGGCGCACAGGTCTACTTTCCGCCCTCGCTAATAAATTCGAAATTTCGCTTCCACAACTGAAGAATTTCTTCGCGTGCTTCGTTAATTTGGTTATTTAATGCATTTATAAAATCCAAACACATACGTCGATTAACATGAGAAAAAGGATTTACTGCTTTCGTTTGTATCAAAAGTCAGCATTCCAAAATGTTACAAAGTAGAGAATAGTATGAGTTATTTGTGCAAATTTAATGAAATCATTAAAAAAGTTGTATGCATTTTTTAAATTAATGAAATTAAATTTTTTGTAAGGTGCTTCGTGTTTACGGTGTAAAAAAATACATTATCATGTAAGAAACGAAATCATAATCAAATTAAATAATGTTACAGCATGGTTGTGTGGGACAATGACTAAGTAACATAAGGACCTTGCGTACCAACACAAATATCTGTCTAAACGGTGACACTAAAATGGCTGCCAAGATGGTGACGATCGTTTCCATGGTTATTATTCAGTGGCTTCACATTTGATGGACATTTGCGGATATTTCCTTTATTCCATTACCCATTCCTTTATGAAATAAAGTGCATTTTTGTTTGTAGAAGAATACTGTATTAAATTATAAGTTTTCTTTCTGACAATTCCAAAATGTTTTGATCATAGAAAAGAGTTCTTGGTTGACTCCCCAAGCCTTCGACCACGAGTATTTTTTTCTCTATTACATACACCACTTGGAGCCTGAAAAATGTACTTATATAATAAATTTGTCATACACGGTGTCCGAAAACTAGTGGTAGAAGCGGGAAACTGGTGAATCTCCATTAAATAGAACTAAAAAAAAACTCGGTTTGAGAATTTTGACTTTTTTTTAAATTTATATCTGTATTTTTCTAGGGCTTCCCATTAAAATGATAATTCACCCAATTTTGCTGTGTTAATTGTCATAAAGATTAAACTGCTCGGTGAATAACAATATTATCTAACCACATGCTTAAATGTCGTATGCGAAAACATGCTTGAATAATTAAATAAGTTAGATTAATATTTGACAAGCATTGTACTGTAAACTTTCATTTAACTTTGAAATGATATTCCTTACGTTTTTATTTTATTTGAAACACTTTAACATCCGTAGGCTGAACACTTGATCGGCATTTTTACCGTTTATTTAATAAATTTTATGTTGTTTTCAACGTAATATTTTATAATTAACTGACTGACAGTTAAAAAAATGACTCACAAAGATGGCTTCACTCGAAATAATGGACAGACGTTATAAATTTTGAGATATATTAGAAAAATATAGAACATAGGCGCTGAAACAATTTATGTCTCTGTCTAACAAAGTATACGCGACCCCAAGAGAAGAGTGCGACTCCATGCGATGCTAATAAGTAATTTACCAGTTTTCTCACTCGCTCACATTATTATGGCACTTTCTATCTTAATTATTGGTTCATTTGTGTCGGGTGTGCAATACATGCGATATTCAAGAGTGACTTGGAATTGCAATTCACGAGGAAGTATAACTTTCAAAAACCTTAATTGAATGCTTTCAAAATATCGATTTCAATATTTTATAAAACAAATTTAGAACGAGATTTATCAAATTGCTTTTTTTCTGTTCCTTGGAAAACATTTTTTTTTAAATGTAGAGTCAATACATTTTTCGGAACAAAAAATCATAACCTTAGAAAGACAATCCATAACGTTTTTCTAACTCCTCCTCACTGATTATTTTTAAATCACATGGCGTTTATTTTTCAGAAGATAAAAACGGTTTTCTCCAGATATATTCAATTCTATAACTATTCGGTGAAGAAAGAAACATCTCTCTTCCAACTCTCATGCAGCTTGAATCTTTGACACCTAATTTTGCTTTAGTAATTATTTGGTAGATGATCAATCACCCTCCTCTACTCGTAGTGTCATCGCTGACAACTAGTCTTCTACCGGTTTCTTCAAATCATTACTGCCACGGAGAATGCTGTGACAGTTGCAATTACGATTGGCATCCGCATCAGCTCCATACAAGAGATGACGATGATCCCCAAGGCAGTCATATCTGTCAAAGGCTTCCTTTAAATCATCCAGAATCCAGTTTTGTCCGTCAAATGTGCATTTCAAATGTCGGATTTTCCCCCGGCCATGACGGGCCGGTGTCAAGTTCGCCCGTTAAGAAATCTCCCATCTTGATCAGGACGTCCATTACTCAGAAATAGCAAACTGGGTGCAAGTCAATTCCCTGCAATTATTGTTATTATACGGAACGAATTGCACTGATATCGTTTGATTTTTATTAACATTGACAGACGTGGAGGCAGCCTGTCCATTTCTTGATTTCTATGCTCTCGCATCGAAGGCGATCAACTCTCGATTCAGGACTAGATCGAAATAGGCAGATAGTAAATAGGTAACTAAGCAGGGTACATATCTCACTATTAAAGGAGATCATCTGTTTTCTGAAGAAGCAAAAACGCTCGAAAGCTCAAAATCTGCGACAACAAAAACTTCCCAAATCAACGTTTCCCAATAGGTGAAATATAATTTGAATGATCAAAAAAATGTATTTGTTACGAAAAGGTCTGTGATAAAAAAAGTGATGAAATCTGTTACTTCCGAAATCTATCCACGACGAAGTCGGGTAGAAAGCTAGTGCCTACCTGCATCCCCATCATAAATAATTCAATGGTTTTTGATAGCCTAGATAACATCGTATTTTTTAAAATATATTCCACAAAGAAGGTCTTGAGATAAATAATTTCTCTCGGGCATATTTTATCTTTGGGATGATGTGTGGAGGGTGTTTTTAAGGAAAACAGAAGTGGCAGTTCTGGAAAGGAAAAATGTATGAAGGGTAGGTAGAAATCCGGGGATCAGTGAGTCCAGAAGTAACACACGTATTAATCCACCCCTCCCATTGCGGTGCCAGACGTTATGTCGAGAGAATCGTTCTTGTTCAACTTTTGGTCACATGAAACATTAAGTTCCGTCTACCACTTGGCCCACTCATTGGAAATAGCGTTTTTTTCCATTCCACCTACTGTAAATCAATATTTCTTTGTTTCTTAGTACTTTGTTGTAGTGATCATAACGTACCACCTTCTTAGGGGAGACCGGTAAAAAAACTGCAGCAGTTCTAATACGTAAGAAAGGGCTGCTTCAAAAATACACAAGAAGAAGAAACAAAAAAAAAGCCTTTCACGTAGTGTCACAAACCTCGAACAAATCCTGTTCACAAGTCAAAGACGTCATGTAAGGTTATTCCTCCAGTCTCTCATTATCAAGGCATTATTTCTTTTCCAAGGCGGTCCCTTGCGTCCCCGAAATTAAGTCATAAATATTCGGGTCACATCTTTTGAAACAGCCGATTCGGTGCAATACTACCGGCTACCCGCTGCTCTGTTCTCAAATTGAATTCCGATTGATTTACGATCTTGACTGATGACTGCTCTGAACCGGCTGAATGGACCAACCGGATCCGATGAGGAGCAAAGCGTAAAGCAGTCAATCCCGAAATCATCAACAATTACTTTTTGCAATATTGCCGATAATTTTTGATGACGGTGAGTGGAAGTCACAACATAAAAAATCACAATAAAGACAGTAAGACTGAAACAATATGTAAATAGATGTTCACTGATTGTTTCATTTATGTTTTAATAAAATATTCAAATACAGAGTTGATACCTATCTAATTTGCACATCGTTCCAGAGTGGAAAATCCTCTCAGTATCGTCCTGGGAGAACCCAGAAGACCACCTTTCTGAATTGAAATAATTAAATTAGAAATTGTTTGAACTCTCTATAAATGAGCAAACTGAACAGCATGGTACCTTTATTTCCAACTTTCTTCTAGCAGTAGCCACTCGTGACATTTGAGTATGCTAGAGTGCTAAATTTGGAAAAATTCAACGTTATTGATGGTTTTGCAGCTGAAAATGTTTTTATTTTCTACTTCTATAAATATTATATATATTATTCATTGTATTTATTTTAAAAAGATCTTTCAGTAAACCGGTGCAAACCAAAAATTCCAAAAAACCTTCATACAAAAGATCGAGTTTTTGAAAAAAAAAAATTTTTCGGCTACAACATCAATTTATTTATTTATAAAATAAATTATATTTAATTGTGACATTTATATAGAGTACATTAAATCTCCATACTAGGCGGCTGCCTGTTTCATGGTGAATATCTAAATAATTCCCCATTTTTCAATCAGCTCTCTAGCACACTCAAAAGTCACGAGCCGCCACTTCCTTCTGGTGCTATTTCACCTCGCTCATTTATTTCAGCCTCACAACATTCTCCACATAGGGATGCCATAATTCCACTGGTTCTAAGCAGTTGCTAGTGGCCTCGGGTAAAAAAATCACATAAGCTTGTGTGACATTCAGAAATAATCTTTGCATGTTTTTTTCATTAATTCCAAATAGTAGATTATTGATGAATTGAATTAGTAAATGCGGGTTGATGTATTGTTGCTTAGGCTGTAGCCATTCAATAATTAATTGATTTTTAATGTTAAATTAAAGCACTGTTAAAACATTTTCTTATTTCTCGCAAATAATAAATCTCCTGTACAATCTGACACAGTTTGCCAAAAACTTAACAAATTAATTTATCTTTTTTCTTAAAAGATGGTGCTAGTGTTTTTATTATCTCACTCGTATAAATCGCATTCACTTAAAATACGCATAAATTTCGCAATCTTAACAAAATTGTACAAATAATCAGAACCGTTAAAGCTTTTGCGGCGCGTTTCAGGAGGGAAATGAATTAATCTCTGGAGAACTTTTAGTCCGCTTCATATCGAGTAGATAAAAGGTAAAAAACATGTCAATATTTTATTCTGAAATGTTGGTATTTTTGGTTGCAAATTTTAATTGTCCAATTATCGGGCTGTGCAATCAAATTCATGGCTTTTACGCTATAATAAAAATTCTTTCAAAATCGAAATTATATTATTGTTTCCACAAATCTGAAATTGATTTCAGTCTTTCGTTTTTAGGCCGAACTTTTAATGAGTATGAAGATTTCTATGTTTTTTTTGGGGACAGAGAAAAATCTTAAAGGAAATCGGGAAAATGACAAACTTATGAGAAATGGAAATCAATTTATAACACCTAATTTTAAAACAATGTTAAGAAGTTAGTAAAGTGGCTCCCCAAGTTGGCGCCATTGTTGGGGATGGAGAGGACGGCCCCACGATGCAGCGTCAGTGTTGAGGAACAAGCCCCACTCTAGGGTGGCAGTGTAAGAGAATCTGACACGTTGGGGACCAGTGTTGGGGAACAAGCAAAAGAAATGTTATGGTTACCAAGAGGCCAACTGTTGAGACGGCCGACTCTTAGCTCACCTCGACTAGCTCTGTAGGGTAGAGTAGGTATTCCGTCTCTCAGGATCATAGGTCGGCTTCCGCCTCATATCTGGAAAAGGACACAAGGGGCTCCCATACCATTCAAATGAAAGAGTCCAGTTCTCAGTACAGGGTTTATTGCAAGAGGGCACATGTTATATTTATCAAAACACACGATTGATTTAACCTTAAAAAAACAGGCATCCTGCCTATGTTATATCTGAATCTCTCTCTGGAATTAATTCGGGCATTTACGGAAGGCAAGCAATTATATCAGCACAGTTAATAGGGGTTAGACACAGCTTATATGATCCGAGACTCGCATTCTCCCATTGTAGGTGCGTAATTGCCGGGAACACACCAATTCACGCAGCCCGCAGTTAATAAGTCACCTGGACTTTAACACTGTTCATAGACATTACTAGCTAGAATGTTATGTCCAGCGGTGTCTCAAGTACAAGGAGTTTACATTGCCCGATGGGAGATAAGCGTGATGACGCTCACCCACGCGTAGGCAGACATTTCCAACGACAAGTGGCTCTGCGTTTTAAACACAAATCCTATTGATTCCAATGCCGGTGTTGTTCTGCCGGGCAAGCGGCGGCGCGCTGCCGTGTGGGAGTCTCGCTCGCTGGCGGAACGGAAACGAAACCAACCATAAATAATCTCGCGCATATTTTAACGAGGGGCTAGATGTATTTTAGTGTAGCGACTTCGTTACGTAACAACAACGACAATTAAAAGCATTATATTTATCAAACCATAAAAAATTACAAAAACGTTCCAATTGAAATGTGCTTTATTAATGACCAATCAGAACAAATAAATAAAATTAAACTCTTCTTTAAAAAACACTTACATACCTAAGTATTTCATATGAAACGTTTCATAAATAGAAGCAAATTAAATATTATGTACCTACCAAACTAAAAATCGTGGCTCTCTTGTCAGACACATGAACTCCTCTTTTCTGATAAGGTATACACAACCGAGAATTTTAATTAAATATTTTATAAAATAAAATATATTAGTATAAAAATACGTAAGAGATGGCACTAATTGTATCAAATAAACAATCTTCTAATATTACCTACTATTGTACGACATATACTCGTATATGTTATTACCGCATTTGGGCAGTCCAGTTCCATTATAATCGCCGAGTGATTGACGATCTAGCATTATACCGCCCCGCTCCCCGCTAACACTTTACCCTCTATCTACGGCTACTTAATATCAAATTAAATTGTTATAATAGTGGCAGAGGGAGGATATCGCCGCCAACTAGATTCAATAGTGGCGAACAGACAACCCCCTAGAAGCATCCAAATGGTGAGTGATCTTACACATGTTATTGGGGAAGTTCGATTACCATGGAGTTGCGTCGATTCTGGATTTGCACAATTATAATTTACTAGCTGATTGTTTTTTTGTTTTTAATAAAGTTATGAAGTTGTAAATTCTTACCTGTCTTTCACGTGACGAGAATTTTATTTCATTCCAAATATTTATTTTTTCAAAACATATCTAAATATAAAAGTTTTTAAGTAGGTGCATACTCGTGCTATCCATTTTCAAAATATTCTACCCAAACAAACCTTTTTCGTTTTGAATATGTAATATATGGTTAAACAAAGTGGTATATCAATGGGCTAACCTCAATACAACATGACCGGTTCAATTTTTTTCGTACTAGATAATTTTAAAACGTTATAACAAGAGTTTTACATGTTGACTAATAAAAAAAAAAAATTTTCAACGAAACCGGTCGAGTGATTTTCGAGAAAATCGAGATTGATCTCCCAGGTAATTATACTATTCACACTTTGGATTACATTTTACATAACAATTATCTTATTTAAGTTTATCTCCAAAACATAGGAATAAATTTTGAAGCCTAATTAAAGTGACTGAGACATTAATAAAATAAATAAAATCCTGACTTGTAAATAATACTTCACCTTCAAAACGGGACATATGGGTACCTGTATCTAATGAAATCTTATTGAAGAATGGATAAGTTTGAAATTAAGCCAAATGCTGTTAATGATTTGAATTTCATTAAAACTACGCTTTAATCGTCACCATAAACATTAATATCCCTATCTAATGTTGATGAAGACCCCCCCATAGCAAGTTATTCAGAAAACACTTTAAAGTTTTGCTGTTAACTTTCGCAATCAACATTTCGTAATTTATATTAATTAAAAATAATTATATCAGCCTGTTAATGTTCTCAGAGGTTAACAGGTAAGTTCCTTGGCTCTGGATCAAGTGTCACCCGATAGATACCCTACGATTGCAAAATAAAAAACATCTAAGTTTTTCTATAAAAAAACATTAAAATATACCTAACCTCCACACATGGCTCATGATCTTTGAGCATGCTGTTTAGAGGGTATTTTTTAAGGAAAGGGAGGAGTGGAAGTTTTGGTATGGAAAAAGGTATGATAGGTATTAGTAATTTCAGGGTAGGTGTGTCCAGGAGTGACGGACGTATTAATTCATCCCTCCCACTGTGGTGCAAGGCGATAGGTCGAGAGAGTCCAGCTTAAGTCTCCCTTAACCGGCCTCTCCCGATCCGACCTGGATAAACCTCACCCCACAAGCCCGGGAACCCTTGCTAAGTCACCAAACGTAACGAACCGCTTGGTGGGACCTATGAAAGAGATGTTGGTTATCCAATGAATAATTCCTGGGGTAGCGGTACCCATACCCGTCTGTTTGAAGATTGCTTGACATAGATTTATCAATGCCAGACCTGAATAGACCTACCTAAATATACCTCTTCACTTTTTCCTAAACTCCCCAATATTTGTCAGCCTCACAAGGATATGGTATAGAATACTATATCTTACTTCCTGTCGGACTAACCTGTCAATGGTTTTTCCAGTAGGGAGTGGCATATGAGCTTAGAAAATATGTCTTCCAATTCTACATACTTAGCGAGGAGAGAAAATCGTAAATCCTGACAGAATTTTTACAGAATCTCCTCTCACCGAGACAATCTTATCAACACAGGGTGATTTTTTTGTTAACTATATTTTTTGTAAATCTTTCACCTTATGTGTATTAAATTACCGTGAGTTATGTATTATAAATAAATAGGTGTCTTTAAAAAAATAATTAATCATTGAAGATAATAAATATTAACAACACTCAAAATGAAACAAAATCGATAACACACCGAAAAGATACAACTTAACTGTAGCAACTGGGACTTGAACCCAGAACCTCACGGTGTATCCATGCCGCCGTTTTCCTTTTCTTTCTTATTTTCTGTGTCTTTTCGGTTTCATGTTTTATTTTGAGAGTTGTTAAAATTATCTTAAACAATTAAAAATATATTGTATTGACGTTTATAAGCTTCAATAAGTTATTCCAAACGTTAATAAAAAAACAGTTTCAGTTTGAAAAGGAATCGAACCCGTTAAATTGCAACCTAGAGGTAGCGATCTTAACACTATACACAAGTCCTCGCCTAAGCCCAGAGTTTAAAACCCTTAAATCACTCTTTACCATCATAATAAACCTGAACAGGTAACTATCATTTTGTTGCAGGTGGTATCCGGTTGAATGTCCTGTAGGACGTCGAGTTCCCTGGACGCCCATTAGTCAATCTCCTTGGTCGCGAGTGACGCACTCGACTAATTACACGCCTTCTATTGGACAGTAAATTACTACAGATATCTCATCGGCAACGATTTCAGTCTTGGTAAAGGTAAAACACATTTTCCTCTCTCTCTGATACCCTACAAGGTCATCTGCCGAGTTGAAATTTATATCTGGTTGACTCTTCAAACGTACGAATCAAAGCTGCAAATGGCTTGAGCAATATTAATTATTTATTTGATTGACCATCTTTCAACTATTTACGTCATTTGGTTTTTAAAAAAAAACAAGTTCATTCTAATTCTTTTGGATGATATTTATATGACGTAAGTAAACCATCTACAAGTAATAATAATATCCATATTAATAAAATAAGAAAAATTACGGAAAATTTCGTTATTTTTTTGTTAACATTATTTATAAATACGGCACAGCTTGCGCTATTAACATAAAGGTATGAAAAGTGTAGATTCATTAAAAATAACAAAAAATATATATATATATTGACCGGTCAGTGGCTGAGTTGGCATCGCGATTCGGTCTCACCCAGGCGTCGTGAGTTCAATTCCTCGGCTGGCTAAGTCCTCCATTTACGACACAAGCAACATCGTTCGCTTACTGTGATGTAATAGGAGATTTTCAAATATTGTCAGGTTATTCAGGTTATTCGTAACCAGGGAATATTAGTCTTTCTTAAAAAAAAGAAACAATTCAAAGTGTAAAAATATAGGCAGTATCTACCTATAAAAAGTGTGAAAAATAAAAAATTTTGAAATGATAAAATTTAAAAAAAAAATAGTTAAAATATTAAGAATAAATACTCAATGGAATTAATAAAATAAAATAAATGCGTGGTAATTTAAATCAACATACATACCAGTCACAGGCTAATGTTTTGATTCTTCATATTGCAGGCAGACTTTCTATTATGGGGTCCCTGGGATGAATTCTGTTGTCTTTTAACGCGGGTTAATGTGACCATTAGTTTTTATGTTTGATATTTGTTAAAATATGTGGTTAATTGTGATACCAATGCCCGAAAAGGAAAGGCCGTGAAAACTTAAGCAACCTATCTAAAAATCAAATATAACTCGGCTAAACGCACCTGTTAATACACTTTTTACAATCATTAATGATTTCTGCCCAATTTGATTCATAAAACAAAGAAGAATCCCATATACAAATAATAAGATACATCAAACTTCTCGCTATATTTGCCACAATTTTCCTCATTTAGTTTTTTTAATCTCATCTCATCATAAATTAGAATATGAAAATTCTTTTAATTTCTACCACCTCGAAACAGACTCAGCCTGTGGGTGGTTTGTACAAAAACTTTTTCTTTTTTTTTTGTTATACGTATGTATATATTTAGATAATTATTTCTACATGTATTTTCACTTACCCTAAATTTTTTGTTATACGTATGTATATATTTAGATAATTATTTCTACATGTATTTTCACTTACCCTAAAATTTTTGTTATACGTATGTATATATTTAGATAATTATTTCTACATGTATTTTCACTTACCCTAAAATTTTTGTTATACGTATGTATATATTTAGATAATTATTTCTACATGTATTTTCACTTACCCTAAAACTTAATAAACACTGTATGTGATTATTTATATTTTGGTTTATATTAATAAAAAATAGAACATGTAACTCACGTTGTTGTATTTTCATAATAAGCAATCACTTTGTAAAATAAAATATATTCGTGGTTTATAACAACGTGTTTCATCATGTTGTTGTATTTTTTATATTATCTACCAAAAAGTGATGATCAAGAAATCTGCAAATCTGAAGTCCAGATATATACTGTTACATCACCATAGTGCACCCAACTGCTTTAATATATTTCAAATTACATCAACGACGCATGCCGGCGAACCGCAATTGTTAATATGAAATTAAGTACCTGCTTATATTTTTGTTAACAAGTCGAAAATTAATCTCTCTGGACTTAAGACGTCACTCAAAAAATTAAGATCATTCCATTTGCCGACGAACCTAATTGCCCATCGTGCATACATTTGGCAAGCAAATCCAGTTCTTCCGTTCGGGAAATTCAAGAAACCAACATGAATAAATCATTTGTCGCTGGGAGTGGTGCAATAAATTACTGGGTCCAGCCTCTCTGCAAAATTCTCAATTAATAAAGATTTTGAGGTAGGCAACGTGTGCTGTATATCAAAAGTTGCGTTGATCATCTTAAATTTGTTGCTGTAAGTACCCTTGGAGGTCAAAATATTTATGATGGTTTTGATATACGATGGGGTCTGATTTAGTGGATTTTTACGATCTCCTGCTTTACAAGTCAGAGGCAATTATAAATTATAAAAGTTACACTGTGTTGGCTTTCTTTTTTCTTATCTAATATGCCTTTGGTTTTGATATTACGTAGTAAAATAATGTAACAACACACCGCTGATACTTTGAATATTCAGAAGTCATATTAAAAATAGGATAAAACTATTTAAGTATTTTTTAATTAACATTACGGTTTTCTCGATTAACAATATAACATCACACCAATGCAAAAGGAACATAAAAGACAGTGAAATGAGAGCATCAATACATGAATAGAGCAATGAAAAAATTTGATGTTATTTTAGTTTATAATCGGCGCTCAGAAAAATTGACCATTTATTACACGACAAAAATGTATATGGAATATAATTTCGGGACAAATCCTGAACAAGATTCCGATAAAGTCCAAGAATTGAGTCTTATTAGTAAAAAAAAATTATCGTTTACGTAACGAGTGACAAATATTACACCAAAATATGCAATGCTTTGATTTGAGTCGACAAGTCTCGGCATTCTAGACAAAGAAGAATAGTAAGAATAGCAGCCGGCAGCTTTTTATAAGCGCTCCAGTTTATCTGGGAAATATTGCTTAGTTCTTAATTTTTCCGGTGTTAAAATAGCGTAAAATAACCGTAATAATTTATAGGTTACATTTATAAAAATCATATAATTTTAGTGTGGCCGTTTCGGGCTTAAATCAAGTTTATAATAAAAAATCAAATAAAAACCCAAACATTTTAAGTTCAAATCTGTCATTTTGTTCTAAATTAACCCAAAAGCATCGGTCATCGGTCGCCACATGTGCTTGTTTAAAGACCTTTGCCTGTTAAAAGCCTAGGGAAGTGTCCAAAGTGAATAAGTGAATGGTTGATTTACAATGTTATTCTTTGAACTATGGTGATTGTAAACAATATCGTTTACGACCGGGCTGCACGACGCAAACTTAATAGTGAATGTGTTATTTTGGACCATTTAATAGCTGCAAAAAGATATCGTTGTATAACCTTGAACGTTGTACCACAATCGCAACCCGTAAAATTAGATTTAGTGGCTGCCGAGAAAGGCGCAATAGGAAAAGGCATTTGACGAGAAGATCTTCTGCTGTCACGGCGACCTGAGTTCTGACCTCCAGTCTACAGAGCAGATCCGGTGCATCATGCGGCCCACGGACGTGCCCGACCATTCTGCCCTGCGACCTGCTGTGGTCCGACCCCGACAAGGACACCACCGGCTGGGGGCGAGAAATGGACGACACGCTGGTGTGCTCTTTCCAGATCCTGAAGCCGGCCGACAAGCGCTACCTGGCGTACGGGCAGTCCCGTCAGGCCGCCCAGGGGCGTCACCAACAAAGACAAAGAAGATTGGATATGGATATGGATCAGTTCCCCCGGCCCCCGTCCTCACCGCCGCCCAACTTCACATAACTGCTATCATTTTTATTAGCGTTTTGCAATATATCGTAAGGAATAAATACAGTTAGCATTTTTTTCTCTCAATTTAACATGTATGAAAACTTAGATCAAGCCGTATTTAGTTTTGATAATTTAACTGCATCTCTTTATATGGTCTATAAATAATGTGTAATGATAGCCTGTCAAAAAAAAAATGTAATAGATGTAATATAGGAATAATGTAAGAATAGGAAGTAAGATTTGTACAGCGCCCTTGAGGTGATTTTTCACAAAAACGGCGCTATAAAAATCATCCGATTATTATTATTATTATTTAACCATAATTATTAGTTTTGATTAAGGAGAGCAATTTATTATTTAGGAGTTCGCGGGAAGGGATGTTGAACTGGATGAGTTGTAACGAAGAAGGTGGGTCAAAAATATGGTTGATTATTTTGAGTATGCAAATGAGACTTTTCTAATTTTTTCTAAAGAAGAAAGGCTTATAGTTCAATCATTGAAGAAGATAATATTAACATTACCTAAATGAAACATAAAACCGAAAAAAACAACGGAAAATAAAAAGATAACAGGCACAGCTGGGACTCGAACCCAGGACCTCTGTCTTTCCGGAACAACCGCTTTACCAACTTAGCTAATGATACCAGTTCAACTTATGTCATCTTCATCCATATCATATTTCAAATTCAAGACTTTATCAATATCATCCTCTATTTTTGAATCCCATATTATTGGCAGCTTTATGATTGTTACAAAGTTCTTCACGAACACAATTGCAAACTAAATAGTGTGTCAGATAAATATCCGATTTTTTTTTGTTATTAATATGAGACATCTATTGACTTCTTACTAAATATACAAACTATAAATTATGGTACTCGCCTCTTTTAAGTTCTAACCTCCAAGCAATTCTTCGTAAAAATCTATGTTCTATATATCGTATCGTAAAATAAGAGTGGAAGATACTCTCAGTATCGCCCTGGTGAAAGACTACCATTCAGAATTGAAACGTTGCTTGAAATGGCTTTTAGCCGTGTTTGGTGACCAGATCTGAATTGCCAGGTATTTTCCTATTTCCCTACCTTCTTCTTCCCCTTCTCCTTCCCCTCTCCAATACCTCCTGCCTCACAACATTCCCCAATTGGGAATGCAATAGTCTCACTGGCTCCAGACGGTTGGGAGCAGTTGGGACTCTTGTGCGGTATTCATATAATTTATTTTTTTTAAAACTTTGTACACAGTTCCTGAGAGCATTTCTCTCTCTATAATGCGATGTTGTACGAACTCGATATGATGAATGTAGGCAACACAGAAAATAGACTAAATAATTAGGTTAAAAAGTTAAGGTAATAAAGTTAAATTTCTAAACCGCTTGTTAATCGCCTAGGCCCTAGGCCTTCATCTAGTATTAGCCAGTACTCGGCGGGCAATGACGGTAGATGATGAATGTAGTAAGTAGTGTAAAAATGTGTTAAATATTAGATATTTTGTCAGATATTTTGTCAGGTGATCTATATCAAAACCGACAGGACCCTAACATTATTATAATATTTAAAACAAGCAAAACAATAAATATTATTTATAAAACAGTTTGGTAGCACCGTAAAACACTGCAAAGTATCTGATAAAAATATGCTGGCAGGTTTATTCAGAGTGGAAAATACTCTCAGTGAAAAGACCACCGTTCAGAATTGAAACGTTACTTGAAATGGCTTTTAGCCGTGTTTGGTGACCACATCTGAATAGCCAGGCATTTTCCCACCTTCATCTTCCCCTTCTCCTTCCCCTCCCCAATACCTTCAACCTCACAACATTCCCCAATTGGGGATGCCATAGTCTCAATAACTCCAGACGGTTGCGAGCAGTTGAGACTCTTGTGCGGTATTCAAGTAAAAAAAAAAAGGTACCTACTTAACTTTTCAAAAAACATTTTTTTGAATGTGTGCTCAAGACGCTTGTGGACGAAGCATTTTAATAATATACATACGAGTATCAGGTTATGTTCTGATTTTTGTAAATCTTTACATTTTGTATCACACGTAAACACGTTTCATTATTGTGTATGTTATCACTGCCAGCAAGGCAATCATTGCATAATTTATTTTAAATGTAAATATGTTAGGTGTAAGTCTCTTTCCTAAACCATAGATGCTACCAATACAATAATATTGTTTATAAAACCCACCTGTTCATAAATATGTTTGTCACTAGTCATAGTCACCAGTTATGTGTTTTAGTTGTATATCGCTAGCTATATGAGTCTTAGACGGAAGTCAATAATTATAAGTCTGAATTAGTTTCTAGATCACTAGTTATAAATCTTAGCTGTAAGCCATTAGTCATAAATCTTAGCTGTAAGCCATTAGTAATAAATCTTAGCTGTAAGCCATTAGTAATAAATCTTAGCTGTAAGCCATTAGTAATAAATCTTAGCTGTAAGCCGTTAGTAATAAATCTTAAATGTAAGTTATTAGATATAAGGCTATGTGATAGGTTAGATAAGTTATGTTGTAAAGCGCCCTTCATGTGATTTTCTTACGAAAACGGAAAGAAAGAAATAATCAATTTATTATTATTGTATGTAGGTATATATGTAAAGAGGTACATTTATTTAATATAATTGGAAATTTTGGTTATCGTACAGATATTGAAATTTTGAAAAAAGTCCGTTCATTGACAGTTAATTTTTTCGTGTAATTATTTATTGTATTATTTTTCATATTCAGTCGGAAAAATGCTTAAGCAGATTGTAAACCGTTCGCTTTAGCCCAAGGTTGTTTGTATTGGCTTTCTCACCCGCTGATGTGCTTTTGGTTGATAAAGGACTGTGGGAACAAATGACGCTACACGTTCACTGTTCGAATAATAGTCCAGAAATGGAATTGCCCTTTTCAAGTAGAGTAACGTCGGGAAGCACTTCTAACCCATTACCATCAACATTGGCAAGACTCAATCTGTACTAATTAACATAAGAGCTTTCATTAGCATTGATTTATTTATATACTACTATAAATAGGTTTACTACTTGGCGTTGCATGAGATTTCAACAATCTCATTTGACGTTTTCTTTTGAATTAAATTAATTTTGTACTAATAAATGGGGTCCTGTCTTATTTTTGACGGTTTAATAGAAAATTAAAAGCTTCACCATATCCGTATTTAAGTTTAATTAATATTTATTCATGTGTCTTTATTATTTAAACTAATTTTTATTGTTGTTTCTTTTGTGTCCACAATTTTATTTATCTGTATTTTTCTTTTTATTGTATGCTGAAAAATCATTTTTGGTTTTATTGCATCAATGATTTTTTTTTTCGTATTTACTGCTCTATTCTGTATATTTAATTTTGACTGTTCTAAAACGGGAAATTCCTTCTAGTTGGACAGTCAAAAAAACAAATGTATAATATCTATGGTATATCCTGTACTAAATAAAAATGAAATAAATGGGAAATATTTTGTTTAAACCAGTATTATTAAATATATAAATATAAACATGTTTCGGAAGCAAAGCTTCTCAGTATACTATGTATCTTGATGAGGGAAGCTTTGCGTCCGAAACATGTTGAGATTTTTATATTAAATATTGGTTTAAACAGTATATTTCCCATAAAATGACACAAAAAAGTGATTTTACATTTATTAACCCTTACCACTCCGTTATTTTTTAATATTTGTGTCAGTCAACTCTAATTTAAATAATGTCACAATATTAATTTATTGATACGCAGTTACAAAAATGTTATTTTATAGTATAACAAAAACGGAAAACAGTCAAAACCTTATTAAAATGTGAATTTAAATGTTTTTCATCGAATAATCACAAGAAACAACGTCAAATGTCAAGTTTTGGGCGCGAAAATACACCGCCCGAACACGTCTTATCTTGTCGGCCGCCAGCCGACAACTGAGTTGTAGCGTACAAATAGTGATGTCGGCTGGCACCCGACAAACGAGTGGTAAGGGTTAAAAGAGTAAATAAAGTCAAATTAAATTAATAAATGTAACTGTACAAATGGAGCTAAAAACTGTTGAGTGTTCATGCTTTGTGATGGCAAGGCTCACCATACAAAATTTTTTGCTGCTTCATTATCATAGTTAACATTTTCAGTAACAATAACAATTAGGAAAGACTCAATATTAAATCGTAATAAGCAGAGCCATTTACGTAACTGCCAACACTTCATTGCTTGATTTCTACACATAAGCTTTTGAGCTGGGTGGTTATGAAATTGACATCCGTAGCAGTATAAACTTGAATTTAATTGATTTTCAATTATGTAATTAATTTTACAGCTATTCTTAGCGACATTTTTACAAAATCTGACGAATTTATTAGTTTGTCTTTGAAGACTGCATTATGTGGGATGTAAATCCGATGGCGTAAGGCGCCAGCACAAGAAAAATGTACCTTTAAGCTATTTGTGTATAATTACATCATGTCCTTTAACAAGATTCAAACCTACATCACTTTTCTATGGACCCTATTCGAATCCAGATCTTGGTAATCACAAATCAATATTAACAAGTAATAATTATAGTACTGAAGAATAATTTCTTTTTCCAGTTTTGTGGATATCTCTTACAGCATCATTTTCCATCCTAAACATCAGGCATCCCGACGCCATACGCCACACAAAGTATAATAATTATCACGTATGTCAGATGAACGTCGGCCGATTGTAATAGTGTCTTCTGCAGCAATGACAAGCGGAGTAGTTGGTATCTGAAAATGCACTTGAACAATCCTGATGAATCGTCAAAGGGCCGAGCCGCAGGGATCTCGGGAGGAGGGAGACTGTGTTTAGTGAAGATAGCACCAGCAGATTACAAGGGACTATAGCGGGAATGCATTATGCTGTCAGAGGCGGAAACTACAATCCACGGCGCTGGCTGACGGGGTATGGCTCACCCGTGGATCGTATATAGTCTGCCACAGGGGCGCATCCTTTGGTCTAACAAAGTGGGTAAATTGTATGGAGACTAAGAGTTTCTGCATACTCCTGCCTTCATACTTTTCGGTGAGATGGTGGTCGTTAATTGTGGAGATGGCACAACAATTGGGGAGATACATATGTAATCTAGAAATCTAGATACTTTTATTAATTTTTATTATTGAAATTGAATGCATTTTAATACTACTGCACTCCTATTTAAAGGAATGCTTTTGTAGAAAAGCGGAGTTTATATATTGTGATACATATTTACATAATAATGTTTCCTGAATATGATGAAGAAAGATGCTTGAAAAAAAATACAACAAAATAATGGCCATAACATCGATTAAGCAATAAGCATGTACTTAAAAAATGCAAACCTAAAGTGCGAGTTATTTTGAGTATTTTGCCTACCGGTTTCGGAATCACTATTTCTTCATCAAGGATAAATACATACTGGTTTAGTAATATATAGTAATATAATAGACCCTCGTCGCCCCTGCTGGAGAAGAAATCGATCACCTCCTTATTAAAATAGAAGAAGAAATCCGTAATCCAGGTCTACTGATCAACAAACCAAAATCAGTGGTCGACAGAACAAACACTTTTGTAAGAACAAATACTCTCACAGAATTAGAAACGGTGAATAACTTCATATACCTAGGGTCGTCTATAAGTGACAAAGGAGGTTATGAAACAGATGTGAAAAGAAAGATTTGCATGACAAAGAACGCCACGAGCAAATTTCATGAGATATGTAGTGACAGAGGAATGGCGAAAACCGCCAATATGAGACTCGTCCAGGTGCTTATTTTCCTCAGAATCCTTTACAATGTGGAAACATGTACACTCAAACATACACTGAAAGAAAGCGGATAGACGCCCTTGAAATGTGGTACCATGGGAAAATACACAGTATTCCATGGACAGCTAGGGGCACAAATATATCAATCACGGAAGAGCTTGGCATCCACAATAGGATATCAACTGTCTGCCAATAGCATTTCCTCAGATTCTTCGGACATATTGCTCACCAAACCAAGAACTCCAATCTGGAGTAGCTCATGGTCACTGGCAAAGTGGAAGGCAGGAGAAGCAGAGGAAGGTCACCGATGCGTTGGAGTGACGAAATTTTGCAGGTGTCTTAAATGTCAGCGTCCGCAGCCCTCCAGAATCTCGCAGAATCGCGAGGAGTGGAGGAGCCTTGTTGTACACCTCAGCAATGAGGAAGCCACTCAAGAAGAAGAAGAATTTATCTCTGAAGACGGAATGATGATTCCGAAACCGGTAGACTAATTCTAAAAATATAGCCGTTTTATACTAAGCACTTATTTTTTATACTGAACAACCACAAAGGTTTAACTATATACAATATTATGTTCATTTTATATTTGTGTACATATAGTAATTTGAATATATATTTGGAGATGGTCTATATTAACCTTAAATAAATAATAAAAATATACCCCTTTGGAAAGGCATCTTTGACAATATTCTGAACCAACCTAATCCTTAGTGTGCCCCTGCTCACCTCAGGCCCGTTTGACCGGCCCGCGTACAAATGCGTTCTCAATGGACGGACCAACATTTCGGAATTCCTCGATCGATACGGACGCAGCAGTGGCTGAAAGGCTGAGTGGCTGATGGTACAATGGTATTGTAAGGCGCTTCCTGGACTATGGACTATTCCGTCAAGTTTTCCGTCGAAAGGTACCTCACTAATGCCACTGCTAGAGAATGAAAACAAGCACCTATATACTACATATGGTTAAATGACGCATATGAGATTATGGGCAAGGATGTGACGAAGCGGGTGATAATCAAGTTCATTTAATTTCTTTTGACTGATTTTTCAAATATGGTATCGTTTACTCCAATTCTAATAAAGGCCTCCGAATATCAGTTTTATGCACTCGTTAGTCGAATTTTAAAGTAGATACCTTCCCACCTAGTTATCTAATTTTCAACAAGACTATCTAATTTTTCTAAAAAATTTTTGCGAAATTTCCAGCACTTGAAATATTGTTTTCTTCATTGTATTAAATTATTATTTTCTTAAATTTAAAATACACAATAATTAAAGGTAAGAAGTGTTTTGTTGGATTTGTTGGCGAATTTTTGACGGAAATTAGACGTTGAAGTTTATGAAAATAATAAACGATTTCAGGATGTCAAAAAGATATTAAACAAATTGAGGATGTCCAGCTTCGTCGGGTCATTAAAAGAAAAATTATTATCATCGTCATTAACTAACACCTTGTAATACGATACTACAAAATGTTAATATTTGCTTCATATAATATGTTGCGAATATGGAAAACGTACAGGATAATTAATGGTTTAATATCATCGATAAATTACAAATACTCGTGTTTTACGTAGAAATGTACCAATTTTAAAAAGCTTCCTGAAACGTAACGGTGCTATAAATTACAATTATTTTATTATTAGAATTTAAATAATACAATATCGAAGAGACATTTCAGTATTATTAAAAAGGAAAATTATACAATTATATCTCCTTCACATTATTTTTAAGTGACTAATAAGTTGTACGTCACTAGTTATAAATCTTAATTGTAAGTTACTAGTTATAACACTTAGTTGAAAATCATAAGTATAACTCTCAGTTGTAAATACCATTTATTAATCACAGTTGTTAGTTACTTATCTTAGTATTGTAGATTAATCAAAATAAGTTGTGAAGCATCCTTCATGTATGGATTTACAAAAATGGAGCTGTAAAAATCATGCATGTATTTTAAAAAACTATCCAATTTAAAATAAAGTTTTTTTTATCCAAGTGCATATTACTGTGGCCACCTCGAATTAATAACTACTGAAACAAAATCATCAGAGCATTTTTAAAGTTTATTCTTCAGTGCAGTAAAAAACGTTTTTTTTTTTAATCTGAAAGTTTGAATGAAATCTTTGATTCAAAGGCGCTACAACTTTCATATTTGAGTAATAAAATTCCGAGTTACGGATCAACCAATCATTGGATAACTAATACCTCTACTTCAGGACATCCTAAATGGTTCTCTATCTTTGGTAACTTAACGGGAGTGCCCGGGATCGTCGAGTGAAATGCGTCCAGGTTTTGGCGGCGGATGCATCTGACCACCAACTGCGTGGTGGGCCAAATCGGGAAAGGCCGGTTAAGAGAGATCCCTTGATCTATCCAGCCGAACTCTCTCGACTTATTACCTTACACTGCAGTGGAAGGGATATATTAATACGTCCATCACTCCTGGATACACTGACCCCCAGACTTCTTCCCACCCCTGTTACCTTTCTTATTCCTAGAACTTCCCTTTTTTTTCCTTAAAAAGACACAGCGTTCATTGGGAGGTAATTATTTTTCAGGACCTCCTGTGTGGAATTAATTAAAAAAAAAAAACAAATTTTGAACCGTTTACCATACTTCCCAATGTTCTAACCATAAATAATGGTACCTTCCGCTTCCAAAAATAAAATGCTACTCTGCTCCGGAGTCAGAACACAAGTCATCCTTTCTATAGAGACAGCCTCCGAATCGAAGGAATTGCTCCCAAAGAGGAAACCAATGTTGCAGAATTTACCGCCCTTCCTAATGAGACATAAGTATGCCATTCCTCTTCAATGGACGAGGTGCACCAGTTTAAAATGCAATATTTATCTCCTTCCAATATCGAGGATGCAAACTTTACATGGGAGTCACGGCCATTCTTCTTATCAAAAGATTTTTCGAGATGTTCGGTTCAGATAGTCCTTTAATTTGTTTCCAATAATAATGCTTAATTGGGCTAATCTTAAACAAAGGCGCACAATAAGTAAGTACATACATAACACATACATTTTATATACCAATTGAAAAGATAACGAAAATAAACTAAGACAAATACCTACCTATAATAATTAAAAGAAATTGAAACATTTTTTGTTTAATGTGATTACAGCATAGGTGTCCTCATCGAAACAATGCATTGCTTTCATTAAACTTTAACTCGGGGATACCATAGTCCCACTGGCTCCTGACAGTTGAGAGCAATTGGGTCTCTTGTATGGTTTTCATTTTTTATATATAAAAATAAACTTTTTAATTGATCTTATGACAGATTATCTATATCAATGTACATTCAGAACAATAATGAAAACTTCATAGAAATGTTTTATATAATTTATTTGAAATAACTTATTGAGACTTGTAAACCTTATTGTAATGTGTAATCATTGAAGAAGATAATATTAACAAATCTCAAATGAAATATAAAACAGAAAGTAACTAGGGAAATAAAAAAAACGTATCAGTAACTTGTGGGGATCGAACTTTTTATTTATTTTCTATATCTTTTTCTGTTCGTGTTTCATTTAAGATTTGATAATATTATCTTCTTCAAAGATTAAGTATTACAATAAGATTTATCCGCCCTCTCGATCTGGTTCGTAAGCATATTTGAATTTGCAATCTTAGTAAAGTTCACCAATAGATCTACTATATAGAATATTCCCGACTAGCTCTATCTCAGAGCATATAGATGTATGTAAAGATAAACATATATATGAATCGTGTTCTCGTGATATGCAATTCGACAAATCACCGCTTCCAGAAAACATAAATAAAATACATACATATAAATAGAAACAGGAATAGGGAATTCAAAATAAAAACAACTCTATTTTGCTTTTTAAAAATACCTGGCAGTCAGGTCTATATTTTTATAGCTGTTACTAAAGGCTTCAGGAAAAGCTTTAACCTTTCTGTGGACGCCTTCAGATTATTGAAGGATAGAATGAAATTGAGTGATTTTAAATGATTTATGTTTTATCAAAAAGCAACATGGAAATAAATAAGTGAAATTTTGGAACGATACCAGTTTCGGTCTCAGAATCGGGTGACAGGATCGGTTGGCCCTCCAAACTAAAACTGAGCTTGCCATGTTCTTGCGAATCCCCCTTGTGGTGGCTTCCCCCCTCTCCTTCTCAAACCGAGCGGCTAGCAATTTATTTTTATAAACAACCAATTCTTATTTATGGTTAATTCCGGGTCGGTTTGTCAACCTTAGTTGTTAGGGACTTGCTTCATAACAATGTCGATAACAAAGACGTAAAATAAACAGGTCTCATTTGCTCAGTTGTTAGAGCGATGTTTCGGCAAGACAAAGGTCCTGGGTTCGATTCTCAGATGCGACTGATACCTTTTTATTTTCTGTGACTTCTCTGTTTCATATTTTATTCAAAATTTGTTAATATTATCTTCATCAAAGATGAAATATTTTATTCTCTATTCCCACGTAGAATCCGAGTTAGTTGGAAGAAATTGCCACTTGGCAATAATAAACTTTTACGCATAATAATTTAAAAGTTAACAACTCGAAAGCAATGAAACCTAGTATGAATAAGGTTATTTAAAATATGAAAAACAAGCGTATGTAAAGTAAATTGTTAGATTATTAAAAAAAAAATTGTAAATCAATATTTATTAAATAAATATCAACATGTTTCGAAACCAATGGTACCATCGTCAAGATGTACATTTATTCATTTAATTGAATATAATGCCACAAAGTAATTTTGCCTCAATTGAAAAAGAAGCCATCACTCATTGAAATCGAAACACAAGAAGTCCATAATATCACGTCAAAGGTTATTAATTTTAATATAAAAACCATGTCAAAAACCTTACATTTATTTATTGGTGCGCCACTTGTAAATAATGTAGTTAAAAATGTATAAATTCTAATTATTAATCGTCAGGTTTATGATTATGACGTGTGAAAGGGGTTTTTAAATTCCAGACCTACATGAAGTTTAATAATAACATGTCTGCTTTTATACTTTGTTCTTTTTACAATGATCGTTTTAATGTAATATATTATGTGCAAGTTCAACCATGTAGCATCATAAATCTCCAATAAAAATCCAAGGAAAAGTCATGTAAACCAGATTGTAATACTTCCAATGGACAAAATGTGATTATCCTAATTCATCCAAATCTAGTAATAGAAAACATTCGTAATATTTCAGCTATGTATACATACTTGCCCATTTTTTTATAAGAGGCGCCATTTTGGGTTATGATGGTATTTTCAAACGGTTTGATAGTTATCTAAATTTTCTTATAAAAATTAAAAATAATAATTTGTAAAAAATATTAATAAATGTTAGACTTTTTAAACTGTATAACAAAAAATAAGGACAATCAAAAAAAGCTTGCAAATGGTAAGTATACTGTTTTAACTTATTTTTTTATTCTAATGGTCGGCTGTTGTGCTTGAACGGAATGAACCTATTTTCAATAAATTTACACTGAATTTAAGACGAAAAACAAATAAATGCCAGTGCTTGGGCGCGAACTCGCGATCTCTAGATGTTGAAGAACAAGCGTCATTTATAAATTCTGCCCAAACGTTCATTTTAGTAAGTTGATATAAGAATGCGCTTGCCAAACTAAAATTTTGTTTCAAAAAGGTGTTTTTTGTATTTTACCCATAAACGGTTTTTCGCAAAGACCTTGCCTCCTATAAATAGATCGTACATCAAATAAGTCTTAAATAAAAAAAATAAAGATTATAACGGCCGAGAATTGAACCCTGATCCACCGAATGGAAAGCAACTCTTCCGACCATTACACCATATCAAGGGGGTATTCTGGTCTAGAGACATGAATTTTAGGTAATTTTTGAAGTGCTGTAAAAAAAAAGCAAGCAATATTATTAGTATCAATTTTTTTATACATTATTTATTCACATTAGAAGCATACAAAAAAAAATTAAAAAGTAAAAAAAATTCAAAATTCCGTTACTTATCAGCTGATGAAGTGGGGAGTCTCAAAAATTTGGTGCGTGACCATACCCACGATCTTAAATCTCCTAGCAATCTGAAACCAAAAAATAACAAAGATTATCAATCTATAACAATGTCGCAATGTCTGGAACTACGGAAAAGTTGGAAATTTTTTTTTTTACAAAATGGCGACTGCCTAAAGAAAAAAAAAATTTGTACCACTTTATTGGACATTCTTCGATTTTTTTAAAATAGTAAAAATGAAATTTTGGGGATGGCCGTAGTTCCGGACATAGACAAGTCCCTAAAGAAGACTCTCTTAAAATTTCAAGTAAATCGGTTCGGTAGAACCTGAGAAATCACTGGTATCAGTTTCAAAAAGACAGTTCTGAGAAAAACGCTTTTAAAGTTTCAAGTAAAATTTTTGCAGTCTAAGTCATAAAATTATATTTTTAACTTACATTTTTTCAATCTGCCATTCCTGCTGCATACATCGGACCTTCCTCGACTTCGAAAAAACTATATATATAACGGAACAAAAGGGCTTACTAAGAAATATAGATTCAGGTAGTCGGAGAATCCATTATGTCTTTTGTTCGATTAGTTGCAGCCCAACCGGTTTGGATGCCAGCTCAGCAAAATACTTATTTCTCCGAAAATAATTTGAATTTTGAAAAATCCTCTCGTAGACATATTCTTAAATAGTTAAACTAAAAAAAAATAGAAAATATGAAAAAAAAAAAAAAATTTTATTTCTAGACCAGAATACCCCCTTAAGAAGAGAGCGACACATTTAGATTCCATAACTGAAAATATCAGTTACGTATTTTTGATATTCCAATATTACTTATATGTGGGTGATTTTACCATCGTTTTTCGAGTTACGTATATTGTATACATAAAAATCATTTGTATATTTGCCATCTTGCGAATTATGATGAAACTTTTTGAATATGGATTTATCTCTAAATTTTTACTATAAACCACTATAGCTAACATATGACGTTAATGCAGTTTTGTGTTAAATTTCAAGGTGGTACATTACTATTTAACTGCCGAAAAACCTCTGATCTGATGAGCCGGGTAGTGAAGTTAAAATAAATACGTATTTAATATATCCTTTACAGATATACTACTTCACCGTCCCTAAGATCAGTCATACCAAAAAATTATTAAAATTAGACTGCACCCATCCTCGTTCTACATCAATTTTCTCACGGAATACGATTGCAGTATACCTACCTATACCAGGAAGCGTTATGGGTCAGAAGGTAGTATCGACGAATAAGCCCGTCAGTCGAATTGCACAGAAGGCAGTTGAGGTAGATTCTAGTTCGAACTGGCACATTTGCGTGAAAACGTCGATCTGTCATGTGTTAAGAACGTACACCGCGGAAGTAAATGGCAATGTATGAAATATGCCGAGCTTCTGGAAGTCACGCATGAATATTGATCGTGGTTTGAAACGTCCAAAAGGTGACGGAATAAGATAGTAATATTTAAAAAAAATACGTGTTGATGTTTGTATATTGAACAGTGGTGTACACAAAGTATTTCTTATTAATTGTATTAATAATGACACCACAAAGTAAATTTACTTTTATTGAATATTTTACTACTAGCTTGTGCCCATATTTTCCGGAGTTTCAACCCTCTTTTCTTATGAAACAAACAGTTTTTCAATATTGTATAGGAAATGTTTTTTCTTCGATAAATCTGTAATTATTTTGTGGCGTCAATATTAAAATAATTGAAGTACTTTATTCACACCGCTCTTTTTAATATATAATTTTCTACATGTTTCAGAAGCAAAGTTTCCCTCATCATGATAAAAAATACTACGCTTGTCATTATTTTTTAACTAACTAACTAACTAACCATCACGCCGTTTCCCCGCAGGGGTAGGCAGAGAGGACGGACCGCCAAACAACTCGATCTTGGCATACACTTCTTGCTTCTTTCACTTTCATACAACGTCTAATACATTCTATTCTGTTATTCCAAATTCTGACTTGGCCCGAATCAAGTATTTGATTCACTTGATCGTGCCATGTCTTCCTCGGAGGTCCCCGGCTTCTTCTTCCATTTACATTCGCGTGATATATTCTCCTTACACTCCTTTCTTCGTTCATTCGCTCCACATGCCCAAACCATCTAAGCATCCCTTTCTTAATCTTACTCATTACGCTTACATTTAGCCTTGCATTCTTTAGGAATTTCAATATTTTTCACACGATCATACATGGTTTTACCACACATTCCTCTCAGAGATCTCATTTCTACGGCATTCAGTTTACTTTCATCCTTCTTCTGCCAATTCCGTGCCTCACTGCCATACATCAGGGTTGGTATCAGCACTCCATTGTGGACTGCTAGCTTCGCTTCTTTGGACAACTTTTTGTTAGCGCCAACCGCATTCAGTCCTCCATTAATGGAGTTTCCTGCATTCACCCTTCTTTCAATACCCCTATCAGTCTTTCCATCTCTCGTAAACATACTTCCCAAATATACAAACTCATCGACCTCTCCAAGTATTCGTCATTCACAACTATATTGCACACTGTTTTCGCAATCTCTCTTTCAAACACCATGACTTTAGACTTACTTACATTCATCATTAGCTCGTTCTTCATGCATACTTCATTCATCCTAGATACAAGGGACTGTAAATCTTCCATACTGTTAGCAATCAGCACCGCATCATCCGCATACAACAGGCAACATACTTTCAGATTACTCATTTTCGCGCCCAAGCCCACCTCTTTCAATTCTTGCATACAATTATCCATGTATAGATTGAATAAACACGGTTATTCCCAAATTATTTAACACACTGTTTATCCTGATGAGGGAATTTTTGCTTCTGAAACATGTAAATATTTATATAATAAAAACAGTGGTGTCAAATACTTTTTATTAATTATAGGAAATGTCTTGTTTAAAAAACAAATTAATAAATAAAAATCAACGTGTTTCGGAAGCAAAGCTTTCATCATCAGGGTACGCAGTATGCCGAGAAATAATGAAAAGAATAGAGAAATAATAAACATTGAAAAAATAAACTATGAATAGACAAATTACAAACATAACAATAAATTGTGGCAGCAGGTAAGTAATTAATTAAAAATGTTAAAAATAATTGAAAAAAAAAGGTTAATATAGAATAGTAAATAATAAATTTAAAATACTTTTTTTTAAATAATAATAAATGTTTTGTTTAACCCACTATTTAATACATACATATCAACATGTTTCGGAAGCGATTCCCTCGTTATTCTAAATTAGCCGACCACATTTTGAAAAAAAATCAATCTTATGACATAAATAAAGGTTTATAATTTTTAGATACGAATACAACTGGTTTACAAATAGATAACTTCGAAATTTTTGAAATAAGGAAAAGAGATAATAGTCAAATAAATATTATTAATAACCAAGTTTTTTTTAATTATAATTTTTTTAATTAATCACTTACCTACTTAATTTTTAATTATGGTGAATTTTTGTATATGATTGTAATTTGCCTATTCTTATGTCATTGTTTTCTATGTTTATGATTTGTCTATTCTTGTCAATATTTATTAATATAGTGTATATCATGATGAGGAAAGCTTCGCTTCCGAAACATGTTGATATTTATATATTAAATAGTGGTTTTCATAAAACATTTATTTTTCATTTTATTGAAAATGGCACCATAAAGGGATATTGCATTCATTTTGAAGAAGAAAACAATTTTTCGTCTAGCGTTATTTTTTACAGATCAATAAATATTCAATGCGAGCTAAAAATAGGTGAAAATAACGTGTTGTGGATGATCGCTATAGAAACTTGTGCATTTTCGCCAAAGCTCAAATTTCCTTCTGATTATACAAACGAGACTTTATGGTTGTGATGAGGAATATTGATATATTCAAATTAATATGAGCTTTTGCAAAGTTTAGAACTAAAGATCTGCCACTTCTGAACTAACAGAAGTCGTCAGATACAAAAAAAAAAAAAAAACAAAAATCAATGTAAGAAACTAGGTAAAATTCGTGGTTTTGATATCTCTTGTGCCATCAATGCAGGGTTCGCCAATCATGAGTCATAAAAACATGAAACAGAGAATCTGATTTGAATTACCATAGTTTTATACAAGTTATTATTTTTATTTTATATTCAAATAAATCACATACCTACACTATAACATTAAACAGCCGTATTTCAAAATCCCCATGGGTGCATTTACAATAAATTACGTTATATCAGATATTTTTCTTATATTCTCACCATTTCATCCCATTCTACCTAGTGCCACCTGACACGGCAGCAAGTTATTCCGCCCGGACAAGGTGTTAGAATAAATATTTTAATTGAGTCATTATTCTCTCAGGTGAGAGCCGCTTTGGCCGGGAGCCACAAATGAACGTCGACACTCGGCTCTCGTCTGCTCTATGCGGCCTGCCTCTCTATAAATATTAAATTCATCCTCGATCAACTCGACTCAACCTCCCGACGATGCATGCGTCGTGAGGACCCATGCCAGAGTCGAGACGCGATCTGAATATGACACGGTATGAAATTTAAATATTTTAACTATTATTACCTCCCTGCTTTTACTGAAGCACCGTATATTTAATATAGTTGTACTGAAGTATCGGTTTGAGTTCGTAAGCATAAGTAAATAAATAAGTTTAACATTTTATGCTGCGTGCACGGTTTTACCCATTCAGACCTGTAGTTTTTTTTAATAGTTTAGAAAATATGACTACTTTAATTATTAGGAATAACATTATGTCTAAAAAGACATGTTTTACTTGAAATGACAAATCGTACAATGTGTACAAATAATGAAAAAGTTTATTAATTGAAAAAAAAATCATCAAAGTTAAACAAAGAAAACATAGCATATTTCCTGTTGTTGGTACATATATATTTTAAATTTTTCATCAATTTCCTTGAAAATTCTGTAAAAAAATATTTAACAATCCCATAACGAGTTAAGTTGATAACTCGTAGGAGTGCAAATAAAAAATAAAATAATAAATAAAAATAAAAAAATACGAAAAAATTTAAAGACAGCTGGAGTCGTAATTAATCGCAAAAATTACATTTCAAAACATAAAAGTGGCTGCTGCTTGAACGAGTAGCTAATAAAAATAGCGCACAAAGCCAGTAAAGCCCCAATTTGAAAACCCGGAAGGGCGGAAATTTATGTATTTTCATTAAAATACCCTCGCCTGACCAATAGAAGCTCTTCATCGATTTACAGAGAACTTGGAAATTATACTAGCTAAAAAAAAATTCTAATATCCTCCTTCCTAGGAAACCGCAAGATTAAGAACGCAAAAGGTTAAATTTTTTGAAGCAATATTAAAAGAATAATGCATAACATCCAGAATAAACTTCCGGACGAATTAATCAATATTCGCTTTAGTAATTTTAGCTATTCGTTCCCTAGTAAATCTGCAGAGTGTTAATCTTGAACAATGGGATATGTTGGAAATGTTCTAAAACAAAGTGGGAATCTACGTTTTATCAAAAATTAATTTGTTCCTACAACAGTTTTCATTAGTAGGTACAATCTTCGTGTTGAAATTAGTGCGCTTTCTTAAGAAAGCGTGAAGTAACATAAAAGACACGCAGCAAATTTCAATCATTGTTTAATGCTGTATCGTTTAAAAGCAATACGTGTCTTTATTTAATACTGTAATTATTAATATGACTGATTACTAGTTTACCAAAGCTGAAGGAAGCATAATAACACGATGATTTTCACTCATTATTCTGCTACATAAACAACTGCGGCCCCCCAAGCGGAAATCGGCAAGTTGGTGATGAATGGAGGATTTATTGAGCAAGATCGTATCATGGTGTCCATATCCAATTCATCTCATCACCTCGATTCATAACACAGTCTTCTCCCGGAGGTATCAGTGTAAAGATTCATCCGTCCAGCATCCAAGGCGTGAGGAATACCTCACCTGAGTGGATTGTGATTGACGCTAATAGAATATACGAGGATAGCAGAAGAAGAATTTGTGTGAATAATAGGGGAGAGTGTGAAGAATTCAGTAGCTGCTGTACCGATGGATTTAATATCTGATTCCTTAACGGAATCTAAGTAAGAATTCATTGGGTATGCATTCAAATTCCTCAACTGATTGTGAAGTGTCGTTTTTTTGACGTCAAGATCTATGTAATAGACTATTTTACAAATCTTTGATATTTTATTTGAATCTCCTTTTATTACAAACATTTTTTTTTATGAAATACATGAGTACATACATTGTCAACATTTTATATAACATAATTTTATACTAGTGTTCCATTAAAAACGTTGGCTTGTGGATGGAACAGGAGTGTACATTAATTTGCTAATAGTTAAATTATATTTATGGTAATTTTATAAGCATTAATCATTAATATAATATTATGTGCAGTCTTAAGTACAATGCAGTTTGATTGTGAAAAAAAATAGGAAATTAACGGTGTCTAGAGATATTTGTAATAAGTGAAAGTATATTGTATCGTAACAAAGATAATGTGATTAAAAATAAATTCGTAATACGTGTATATTTAGAATATTTTTGTTGCTCTCGGTAAAAATGGTATTTTACATGACTTAAGCAGTAACAGTTTTTCGTTAAGAATGTCTTTAAAATATTTGTTAACAGACAACAACATTTGTATGTAAGTAGTAATATATTTTGCATGTCTATAAACATTTTCTGCAGTCATTTAATTTCTCTTTTTGGCAGCTACCCTGTCTTACCTATTTATAGCCTTATCATAAAATTACTAGCAGATAAACTCAACTTTCTATTTTGTAGTTTTTGTTGATTGTGAATAATTTTTTTTTTTTTAAATTTAATTAAAATCAAATTCAGTAATGTTATTACTAAGCTCTGCAAGTAATTTTAGTTGTTATTATTGTGACAGCTGTTTTGGCGTTTAAGGCAATTTTCAAACTGTGGTTAATCCACATTGCGACGACTTATTTATATGATTTAATTTACCTCCACTCCTTTAAAATTTGGATGGATGGGTAATGATTATCGGTAAAACCGATTTAGTTAGAAAGCAATTAAAATTCTGAATTCTGTGACGTTTTCACATTTATAATATGTTTTTACACGTATTTAGCTGACAATGTTTTCTTAATTGATTTATTTAAATGTGTTGTATTGTTTTGATAATGTGCACATACTGAGAAGCGGTGAGTATATAATTTTCCTTACTTTATTAATTAATGTTATATTAGGATTATAAAATTAATGCGCTTTTAAAAATGCCTTGGATTTTTTTTTGCATTCAAAATCTCTCGTAATACAATTTCAACTAAAGCCTTTAAAGGATAATGTCCTTAATCAAGATGTATACTTTAGCCTTAATCTTATCTCAGTGGGCACTATCGTTCGCTAACATTCCTCGTGTTTCCAGAGGGATGTTCGTCTTCTGAAACCTTGTCCCGATTCACGCCCTGATAAGCCGGCATACTCTGGACCAGTGGCTTAGCGACCAGTCACCACTTGCTTACTGCCTGTGACAGGTCAAATAAAAAATACAAAAAAAAAATTAAAAAAGATTGTTGATAACACTCTAGATGTTTACCTATCAAGTAAACTCCATTGATATTTTATTTTATAATATACTAATATGATAAACCAGATACGCATTTCTTCGCTACTCGTCCAGAAGTTTTCTGAATTTCGTCTGAATTTTCCCATATATTCTATACAACTTGGAAGCATGTGCACTGAGAGCCAGTGAAATAAAATGGACAGATATCAAAATCTGGTGCGGGAGAAGAATTTTTAGAATATTATGGACAGCCAGGCATGCCAATCTATCCATTATGTATTCAAAATTGTGTAGCTACAGCGTATTCTAAGATATTTTGAACACGTCACTTGCCAAACTGAAAACTCAAACCTGGAGAAACTTATGGCCGCTGGCAAAGCTGAAGGAAGTGGAAACAGAGGAAGATTACCGATGTGTTGGATTAATTAAATATCACAGGCGTCCGGAACGTCAGCGTCCCAGGCTCTCCACGCAGCCCTGGACCGTGAGAAGTGGGAAGCCTTGTTCAACTGGAAAATTGGGATCACAATCCTCAGGAATGAGGCTACGACTCAAGAATAAGAATGTGAACATATGGTATACATTTAGTGCTGCAATAAAGCAACACATATTACGTATTTTAAAACTATATTATCTAATACGATAGTTTACGAATTCTTCAGGTCGACCAATTTTTTTTGCCAGTGTCTATTCAAATACTATTACGCTTCTTTTAAGAAACATATAATATAAAGTAACAAATACGACAAAGTGTTCATATATCGTATTGTAAATTCAGTGCAGCTGTGAAAAGAAAAGCACCTTATAATTTAGACATTAACAGCGAAAAACCTGCATATTAGTAAGCAAGAATTGACGCGGGGAACAATTCCATGCCAACGCATTCTCAATTTTCCGTGGGCATATATGGGTAGGCTACATGCATGTAGCAAGGATAGTGATGAGTGCCAACTAAATCGTTTAGTTAATTTTAAGTCGCTGTCCATATATGGATTTTATAAATATTTACAGACATCAAATGTAATCATGGTATCATTCAATTATTAGTATTATTATATATCGAAATGATTGATAAATTATATGAAATACCATAAAAAAACTGGGTGGAGATAAATAAAATCATATAAATAAGTTGTCTTAATATGCCCTAACCACATTTTGAAAATGGCTTTAAACGCCGAAACACCTGTCACAATAAAAACAAACTAAAATACATGCAGAACTTAATAATGACATTATTAATTTTGATGGATTACAATCATTTCTAGTTTTCGGTCAAGTGGACCGCTCCACGCTGCGCTCGCATCCTTTTAATTAGGTGGGGGCTATTGTCTCCCTATTTGGACACGCGCACAATCAAGTTTTACTACAAATACAAGAGTTTTCAAGAGAGTGATTTATTTACACTTTTTAGTGTCCTTTCTACTGGCCACGTGTAACCCACGCAGTAGATTGTATTGGAGATTAAAATAAGAAAGCTTCAACGTCTTAATAATATCATGAGGGAAAGGGCAAACACGAGATAGCCAAATATAACTTCCAACCTTAGGTAACTGGTGTGAGTACGATTCCTC
Source organism: Halesus radiatus (assembly GCA_022606495.2). Lineage (NCBI taxonomy): Eukaryota > Metazoa > Arthropoda > Insecta > Trichoptera > Limnephilidae > Halesus > Halesus radiatus. Next base: position 39,304 of record JAHDVE020002585.1, read on the forward strand.
AAATATATCGTTAAGCCACTGCTTCGGTTGACAAGCCGAGCCTATAAAGTAGAACCGCCGATTCTTGAACAGATGAGGGGGATAAGCAGCAAGATGTGTTGGAAATGTGAGATATTTGTAGCGGACAAGGACAGTGCGGGGATGCGTGGAATAGCTTCACCCAGATAACCAGCGAATATTAACCCACAAATATATACATTTGTTGCACGATGTTTGTTTTTCACAAATTTATTAAGTCCATGGCTTTTATCGGTTTGAGAGATGACATTTAGGACGTGAATTCCAGTAAAAATAACCACTGAAAAATAAAGTGAGGTTTTTTTTATGGGTCGGTTAATTTTTTGGACTCAAGGATTATTTAAAAAAAAATCGTTGCATTGGTACCTGCATTTTAGAAATGATAAACAAAAAATTTTAACTGAAAAAAAAAATATAGAGAAAAAAAAAACGTAATAATAATATGTATAATGCATATTACGAGTATATTAATTATTTTTATTCTTTTATCCTGACTAACTGGCTACGAAGGTATTCTTTAAAAAAATATGTGTGACTTCCTCTTAGATTCTGATTATTTATACTTTTTTCAGGCCATTTTTATATCCATACGTATGTTTTTTTCCTCTGTTATTGATATATAACAAGCGTACCGTACCTACTGATAAAAAAATATTGCTTGTAAAGTCCAATTTGGACGTAAATATATAAATAAAAATAAATAAATAAAAAAGATCCCTGTTATGAACCAAGTCCTTAACAACTAAGGTTGACAAACCAACTCGGGATTAACCATAAACAAACATTGGTTGTCTGTGACCGAATAATTTGCTAACCGCTCGGTTATGGAAGGAGAGGGGGGAAGCCAACGCAAGGGGGCTTCGGAAGACATGGCAAGCTCAGTTTAGTTTGGAGAGCCGAGCCATCCTGTCACCCGATTCTGAGACCGAAAACTGGTATCGTTCCAAAGTTCAATTATTTTATTTTCCCTATCTGTTTCTTGATAAAACAGAAATAAACTAAAATCACTCAATTCATTAATTCAGCCCTTAACGATTTAATAGCGCTTACATAAAGGTTAAAGCTTTTCCTAGGTCATAGATTCTGCTATCACAAATATAAGCAAGATATTATTTGTAGCAAAAGAGAATTGTTTTTTTTTTATTTTGAATTCCCTATTCCTGTTTCTATTTATATGGATTTGTTTTCATTAAGGTTAACTAGAAGCGGTAATTTCTCAAATTGTCCATCAACGAACTGACAACACGATTTATAGATGGATGTATCGTTTTATACATCTATCTACCCTGAGGTGAGCTAGTCGGGAATATTCTAGATAGTAGATCTATTGGTGAACTTTATTAAGATCACAATTCAAATATGCTTACGAACCGGATCGAGAGATTCTGTTTTGTAACATCCCTCATGGGCTATGTTCGTGCGTGGTAAGGAAAATGGAGATTAGGTGGATGAGGAAAAGAGTATCAATAAATAACACCTGATACGAAACTGAACAGAGATGACATAGGAAGACATGACATTTTTAAGTTAATGGTTAAATATAATTTATTAAAAAGATTGGTATGCACTTTGTGGCGTATTATTTATAACAATAATATTAGTATTCTGTATATTCCTGATGAGGAAAGCATCGCTTTCGAAACATGTCGTTATATGTATATTAATAATGTGGTGTTTACAAAGTAATTTTTAATTAATTTATTAATAGATAAATGCTTATGAAGAGTCCTGTCTTGTGGTAATAGCATAAAGGTGTGTAATTGGACGGTATAATACGAAGCAAGGAGTGTGTGCCAATATAGTTTTATGGCATCCTATCATCCCAGCCACAACCTATTAGCTAATTTAGCTCAGATTTGGTAGTTATGTACATTCACTAAACTGTTTTTTTTTAACGTTAGTAGCAGAATTGAATCAATACCATAACAAAAAGTTTAGCGTGTCGCCTTTTTGTTAAAAAAATTAAATTTTACAAAGATGATAAAACTCATTAAGATTAAGAAAACATTTGTTTTTTTTCTGGAAGACTTGTGTTTTCAGAGCACCGTGACGTGCCGTCGCGTCTTATTCAAGTATATTAAAAACCAAATTTATGTAAAGGTATTTTTTTCTACAAAATATATGGCGTTTTTAAAGATATAATAATTGTGTTCACAAAATTTCAAATTGAAATTATTAAAACGTAAAAAGTGTCGCCAAAATAGCGTCCCAGACATTTTTTTTATTAGATATATATTTAAACATTAGTTATTGGCTAACGAATTGCCCATCTTACAGGGTATGAAACGTCTTGGTTAAGATGGAAATTTACAATAGTGGTTGTTCAGCTAGGTTAATGTATATAGATTTCAATTTAGATGACTATTAGGGTAAAAACTGTTGAACCAGTAATTGAAAAAAAGTCAAAACATATATTTTCTTTGAAATTATAATAGAAATACGTATGCTAAATATCTTCACACCCTTTTCGGCAATCATCAAATATACTTTAAAAATAAAACAATCTAGTATTCAGAAGCTAGGCAGAAGTAACTCGTAAAGCAGAGTGTCAAAATCGTGTTGTAGTTCATATAAATCGAAAGTGTTTTCGCGAAATGCAAACAGAATGATATATTCGCGATTACAATATAACCTTTACCCAAGCCGCTCACATTATAATGTCTTCTGTTATGTACCAGTTAAACTTTATAGCAGATTTAAGTTACACAAATCTAGTTCTTCGATCTTGTAAGATCGTTCTTGCCACGATAGACATGAAAATTATCAGCTACAAGTTGAATACAGTGACTTCGTACAGTTTTATTTATAAACGAAATATATTTTTGAAAAGTATTTTAGTAACAAAATTAACTAAGATATGCATTTACCTGCAATCAGTTTATTTTTTAATAAAGATTTCTTTTATTTTGTTTTGGGTTATAAGTGTTTATAATTCAAACTCGCGTGAAACTAGTTGAAAAAATAACGTTGTAATTACAATGTTTAGATTTTATTCAATATATACTTTGTATGTAATGTAACATCAATAGAAAAGGAGCAACAAATAACCATGTAAAACTATCATCTCTATAAATAAATTTTCTAATAAAACTGTGTTCATCTGAAGCGACCTGCCAGGTAAGTATGTTTTTCTGTATCTGTTTGTACATAATTAGTTAAGAAATATTTGTACAGCGCCTTGAGGTAATTTTTCACAAAAACGGCGCTATACAAATCATCCAATTATTATTATTATTATTATTATTATTATTATACTTTGATCTTATTTGAATTTTAAAAATAATTTTATTATTGACTCACCGTCTTTGTTGCAACTCATTCAGTTCAACGTTCCTTGCCGTAGACTCAGAAACAATGAATTGCTTTTCCTCAATAACCACTCTACTAATTATGGGTTCCATTCTCCACTGTCCAGAATGTCGAGATTTGTTAACTCAAGCCAGGGCCTTGAAATTTTTGGTACTATTGATGACTTTTGTAGGGCTTTACGAAATTAGAACTCTAAAATTATCATTTAGAATGTCTAAAATCCTGGACTCTACTAAAACCGTGTTCAGGCTTTAACTTGAATGTTCTCTCAAATGTCATTGCTTCATTCTTGTATTATTTATGTACTGTGTAGCTCCTGTTTATTTCATTTCATGTTATGTATTTTGTGTAATTGGACATTGGTCCGTAAATAAATAAATAAATTTAACAATGGATTTCAGAAATATTAAAGAATATTCATTATGATTGTATATCTCTTTTCCCAATATATAATCTTTCATTCGTCTCTTATTGGATTTATATGAGAAAAAACAAATATCGATTTTGTATACTGTGTTGCATAAAAATCACATCACGAACATGCATTTCAAACAAAAAAAATATTATATAAATTGAAAATACACTTTGTATATACCACTTTACTTAAAATATATAAATATTTCTACATGTTTCGATAGCAATGCTATCATCTTCAGGAATAAATGAATAATTGTATTCATTTATTCCTGAAGATGATAGCATTGCTATCGCACCATGTAGAAATATTTATATATTTTAAGTAAAGTGGTATATACAAAGTGTATTTTCAATTTATATAATTAATAATGATGCCACAAAGTTTCAAAGCATTCGAAGAAATTATAAAAAAAATATTTTTGTAATGTACAGGTAGTTTAATGGAAAAAATATGTTAATTACGCAGGAGTAATAATAAATACACAGAGGGAAAGAAAAAAATCATTTTTATAAGTACGTACCATTTTCACAGCTTCCGCAGTGATATTACGAACGCAATGCTTAAAATTTAAACTCACTTCGCAAATCATTGTTTTTATGTATATGTTTTCATACGTAAAAGCTTAATACTGTCAAAAATATAAAAATAGTAATAAAAGCACCCATGAAAAATGCGTATAATTCACTGACTATTTAATTAAATTACCTTTTCATTAAGTTCAAAACTTCAACATTCTAAATTCTAAATTGGAATGTTTATCTATGATTTCCCCGTGTGATGTGCGATGTGCTACGTGTGCGTGTTGCGTGCTGCATGCTTCTGTCGCCAGTCGCTAGATGGCGGTGTTTTGCATGCCCGGGAAAGGAGCGCGCGATTGTTTATGACGATGGCAGAATTTACACCTTTAAGTGGACCGTTGAAATATCTTCCTATCGGAGATGTCCTCCGCTCCTGTGAACCACTTTATTAGGTATTGAATTATTCTACGCGTGAGGTGTAATTTTCTATATTTTAGTTTCTAAGCAGGCCTGTTTGTGGCTACAGGGTAAAAAAGCCAAAGGGCCAGTTCTATTTTTTTAATTTTTTTTTTTTAATATTTGAATTCTTGTTTTCGGACGTCGTAGTACGGATGAAGGAATACTGAATTCTCTTGCGTGAAATATTCGTGGAAAGAACCTAATATTGGGGTATTACAAACGTCGTCCCATTTGATTGATTAAAGAGATGAACACCGCTATCACGATTTGTTAACATTTGAACGGTCCCCGTTGAACGCCGATTCTCAGCCGGTCTCACCGATTGTTCAAAGTGTGACTAGCCGTTCAACATAATGGACATACAGTCATGCTTGATGGCCGTCAAGTCGATCAAAGGCTCAGAATCGGCGATTAACTCGGACCCTTCAAATATGAAAAATTTAAAGTGGCACTGATCATCGATTCTATTGTTAATCAGATGAGATGAATCTTCAAACATTTCAATCTTAGCGATTTTTTTTCTTTTAAATATGTTAAGTTACAAACATTGTGTTACGTTAATTCTTATTACGTTTAATTGGTAGAACACCAATTTTAACAAAATTTTAAGTAAATTAAATTTTATTTTTAAGTTATGCAAGCGGTTTATTTATTTTATTAAATAATTATTGTTACAGCTGTTTCGGCGTTCAAAGCCATTTCATATTGTGGTTAAGCAACTTTAAGATGACTTGCTTATGCGCTTTTATTTACTTGCACCTAATTTTCATTGGACTGTGTATAAAACGATTTATTACCGATAAAACCGATTTTTTAAATTATCGTGATAACCACAATTTGAAAATGGTGCTGAAGCAGCTATAAAAATAAATAAATAAATGCTTGCAGAACTTAATAATAACATTATTAAAAGTGATTTACATTAAATTGTATTTAATAAAATTAAAGACACAATTGTTAACAAACACGAGAACTTTGTGGGAAATTTTAAAATATGCAGTAAATGGTCACAGTAACGCGTGTTAAAAGATCGATATTTAGGCCCCATCCCATATTAAATAACTACGATAATAAGTCAGAGGTCAGTTCTTAATCTTTCTTCGGTGATAATAAACCCTTTCACTTTGAATGCAACGTTTTTCGGCTTCATTTCACTGGATAATTCTACTGCAATCATTGCCCAGTCATTATCTTTATTGCAAACGATTCTTTTGAAAAATTGCAAATATGTTAACCCACGCGTTTTATGATCAGTCATCTACACTTGCTTTTCAAAATATATTGAAACCGACATTACATGGGCCAATATACAAAAGAAAGCTCATAATATGAGAAAAATTCGCGTGTTGAACGGTTCTCAAACACGTTTTCATTAAAGGATAAAGATAGTGTACGAGTATATTATGAATATTCGCAAATACGTACCTTTTGGTTTGCAAAAAAATTTATAACGTTTTGTAGTAATAACTCAGAGATCAACCAAACTATGCAAGTGTCAGTCTCCTGATTACGAATCTACTGTATAAAGAACTAGCTGATGTGTACCCGGCCTTGCTCGGGTTTATATAAATGTTGTGAATTCTTGCGTGTCATTAGATTGCCATAATTGATTTGACAGCGAAAGTAAATATCTCCGAATAAAGAAACATTCATTTGAATATTTTATTTCAATCCAATAGTTTTTTTTTTTTTTTCAAAATATTTGTAAATCATAAAGATCTTAAGTAGGTACCTACTCGTGTTTTGCATTTTGAAAATATTCTATCCGAAAAACCCTTCTTCTTTTGAATATGCAATCTGTGGCTAACCAGAAAGTTATATCTATGGGCTAACCTAAATAAAACATGGGGGGTTCAATGTTTTTCATACTGATTTTAAAACGTTATGGCAACAGTTTTACATACTGGATTTCATTCAAACTAAAATCCAATCTAATTCTTGTTGGCACTAATAAGAAAAAACTGTGCTATTTTCAGAGAAACCGGTCTAGTAATTATCGAGAAAGTTGAGGACAAACAAACAAACAAACTTACATTGATTTTTATACATATAAATAACGTCGTGGGCGGGTGGAGTGTTTTTTTTTAACAAATCTTCAATTTTATTCCGAGCTTGATGAAATTTTGCATACTTGACCTTCGAAATAAGAGTAAAAATACTGGGCAGGGGGGTAGGGGGTAGGGTTAATACATCATCAAAATTTTACTCAAACCCATACACGACCCCGAGCAACGCTGGATACTTCAGCTAGTAATATATAAAAGGCACATGGGCGTACATATGTATAAATAAATAAACATGACAATTCAAAAATATTCACTTATTAAGGCATGAATTGGTTGGAAGCACAAATCATTGCTTGGAGCACGTATTCAGCCCATGTAAACTTCCTCTACCAAAAAAAAAATAAAACAAATTATCGTTCATGTAATACCGGCTTTAAATCTCAATATATAACTTATTTGTACACACATATTTATGATCAGACTGTCTACACTTTTGGCGCGATTTCAACAGAGGCGATCTTATCGACTTGGCTCATATCGTAAGGAATTAATTTAAAACAACTTAAATACCTTGTGAATCCTCGACCCTTGAGCCCGGTGCGACCCGGATGGCCCGATCACTCGATCACACGATCACCCGATGAGCCGGTGAGCCGATGGGCCCGCATCACGAGCACTTAGCATTATATGGCGTGAAGGAAAGCACGCACGCGGGGAAGCATTAACCTCAGGGGCGCATTTCTCTTTGGCTCTGTGAGGCGACGTTCAGGGATGGCGTTGATCTCCGGATTGAAAAAATCGTCGATTAATCGAGAGGACAATTTTTTTTAAATATGTAGGTATAATATTTTTTTGTGCAATGGATAATAAAAATAAATAAAATAACAGCTCAAAACAAAATAATAATAATTTGAGTCCCAGCAGTGTGACAATGGCATTACCAATTGGGGAATATTGTAAGGCTGAAGGCAGTGGGCAGGAAAATGAGAAGATGAAGAGGAAGGTGGGGAAATACCTGCCTATTCATATCTGATCACCGATCACGGCTAACCCCATTTCCAGCAACGTTTCGATTCTGAATGGTGGTCCTTCACCAGAGCGATATTCCACTCTTTAACGTGCCGCAAATATACTACATATGATTTATTCGTCGAAGCATAGGCTCACACATCTCACCACTAGAGTCTCCATTAGTTTTAAATTATGTATAAAATTATTTTGAATGAAATTGAAAAATCGTGACAAAAATAGCGTGAAAAACTATGCATGTTTTCCCCTACCACGGGGATAAGGGGGTTGTTATTGAAATGTTTCAGTAGTCAAAGGTTAGAAAAAATTTGGTATATTTGATATCGATTACTGCAATGAACGAATTATTTCCGTGGACATAAGGGTATGACGGCCTCCATGGTCGAGGGGTAAGGCTCTCGACTACGAATCCGAAGGTCGCGGGTTCAAATCCCGGCGTGCGCAAGTAATTTTTATTTAATTAATTTGTGTTGTTTCACAATTAATTCATTTAAAAATAATATAGAGTATATTTGCACGTTCAGAGTGGAAGATACTCCCAGTATCGCCCTGGTGAAAGACCACCATTCAGAATTGAAACGTTGCTTGAAATGGCTTTTAGCCGTGTCTGGTGATGAGATCTGAATAGCCAGGTATTTCCCAACCTCCCTCTTCCTCTTCTCCTTCCCCTCCCCAATACCTTCAGCCTCACAACATTCCCCAATTGGTAATGTCATAGTCTCACTGGCTCCAGACGGTTGGGAGCAGTTGGGACTCTTGTGAGGTATTCATATAAAAAAAAAAAAAAATAGCATAGTAATGGCACCAACTAAGTGAGAAAGGTTGCGGGTTCTACTCCAAAGAAAGAAATAATGTAGTAATCAATAATCCTTACAGTCATTACAAGCTGTAAAAATAAATAATTGGGTTTAAGCGGGAAATGACATGTAATTATTTTAAAACCTGAAACCATACATAGTTTATCAGAACATTGGTCTTGAGTCAAAGATTGAATGGAAAAAATCATCAATCTGAGAAAGTCGGATATAAATACGTGTTTCCATATAACCATTCACTGCTCTTTATATAAATAGTAGTTAAGTACGAGTATATTTCTATCCTGTTTTAATCGAATTCAGGACCTCATTTAACACCCTCGCCGTCCCCGGATTTGACAATATATCTCGCAGGGCCGGACACGCACCTATCAGTGTCGACTCCGAGGCGCCCGCTCCGCGCATAGGCGCCTTATTTACTGGGTGCTTATTCTTAACTAAACCTTCATTACAAATGCTTATCGAATAATGTCCTCCCAAGAATAAAAAGAAAATTATTTTAAGTAAAATCAAATTGTTATATCATTTTTAATTAAATGATTAAGAGATTGATGAATTAACTATAATACGTTCATTTTTCACAAACAAAAGGGGATATATTTTTAATCATTGAATATAAGGTTGACAACTCTCAAAATGAAAGATGAAACCGAATACATAAAGAATATAAAAAGGTGACAGTAGCTGCACGGACTCGAATCCAGTCACTCTTAGAAATGAAAGAAAAAGTATGATACCGATAAAATTGACGGAACGGAATGAGGAAGCTGTTGCTCGGTGGATTAGAGTGCAAGGTCCCAGATTGACCATGAGGTTCTGGGTTTGAGTCTAAGCTGCTACCGTTATCTTTTCTTTTTTGTATTTTATCGGTTTTATGTTTCATTTTGAGAGTTGTTAATATTATCTCCAATGATTAAAAATATATTACAATGAGGTTCATAAGCTTCAATAAGTTATTTCAAAATTGAATAAAATGGAGACAAGATTGAAATTTATAAATAATGTTTGAATCAATCACCAACGTAAAGTATTAAAGCAAATGTTTTTTTACCCCAGTTTTATTTCTACTTCATCTTATGGCAGTAACTAGTCTACGCTAAATCAGAGGTTTTATTCTTTTTTACATTATCTATTGCTAGAAAATGAGGATCAGCCTTTTCATCATACCAGCTCTTGCCAGGAGCCATGGAAGGAGGTTCCTACTGTTTGAAAACCTAAAAATAGTTTTTTTAAACATCTATGTATTTCAAACTTATATATTATTACATAGAAGTATTAAATCTTTAACTTGCAATTTGAAAATTGATAAAGGGAAGGAAAGACCTAGCAGTAAATTAATTAAAAAAATAATAATTAAAACTTGTTTACCGATTTCTTATAGACCGTTGGTGGCATTGTTAATATTATTAATTATTTTGTCTTAAAGATAATTCCATTTTTAGTCGATTTCCGATAGCAAAATATAATACTTTAAAAAAATGTTCGCGGGTAAAAGCTGGAATATAAATAAAATTACAAGCGTGTGATACCTTAATATGTAGTCACTATGGTCGAGTTCAGAATCATCTCCGTGGAAGATGTTCTCTGCGAAAACTCCAATGTGATATCTCCCTCATTCTCACAAGCGATGTATATAAAAGAAAGAGAGGTGACGACGGTGCTCTCAGCGGCAGGAGCAAAACAGTAGCCCTCCGGCACCGAATTTGTGGGCCAATGTGAGAGCAGTCGCACGCAGCATCTGCGTATCAGATTTAGATTCACGATTATTGGTCCAAGCGACATGAATGCTGCGAGAAGAAGCGATTGTTCTACAGGGCGAGTCGCGGGTCGTTATTGGTACGTTTAAACGGTTCATTAAATTCTGTTAATTGAGAGGGAAAAGAATCACAGGAATACCCTGGCTTCTCCGTAGGGGAGAAGGGGGCAAAATGGGACACCTAACAATTTTTGGGTGGTTCAGCTATCAATTAAACATTTTCTTTTCAATCTATCATGTATTATTGCGCCAACCACGAAATGTTTTATTTAACTTTAAAAAAAAAATACTTTTGGTTCGTAAAAAAATACATAAAAGGTCGACTATTTTTTCCCGTTTTATTCTTGGGAAACGGCAAAACAAGACAACTTTACAACTAACTCTTTAATACTCTAGGGCCATAGAAAGTCCTTGGAAAGGTAAGAAAACTTATTATTATGAGCTGTAGGGAATTTTCGCAATGTGGTGGGAAAAACGATGACACCTGCTTCCTGAGCAAGGTAAATTACGGTTGTTCTTGGGCAATTTGAATTGAAACGTAGATGCATAGAATAATCCTCAAAATATCCTGGGGTGGAGGACAAAAACATCGAATTATAAAGTGTTATTTAATTATAGTAGATATTGAAATAAAGAAGAAAATTTTAATATTCTTTGTAGTAACATCAGGAATTACAAATACAAACACCCATTTTTCACGATAACAAACGAAACAGTGAAAAAACCCCTCAGATAAAGCCGAGGAAACTTTATAGAATGAAAGAAACCAAACTTCATGACATCGAAATCTACGCGATTGGTATGAGTGCAATAAAGAGCGGTTTCAGGCTGCAGCTTGCAGGGTGATGGTTGTCCTCGTAGTAACTAACCTCATATAATCACCTTAATTAGTAATTTACTTAAGTGCATTTTTTCACAAATTGAGATTTGAATGCCACCTGCATTTTAAAGTACATAATAATAAATAAATGGATTATTTTTATAGCGCCGTTTTCATGAGAAAATCACCTCAAAGGCGCTTTACAACATAATTTATCTTACCTATACCTTAACACTTAAACTTATATCTATTAATTTACATATTTGATTAATTACTAATGGCTTACAGCTAAGATTAATAACTAGAAAATACCTAATTCAGACTTATAATTAGTGACTTACATCTAAGACTTATATAGATAGCGACTTACAACTTAGACCTGTAGCTAGTGACTTAAAACTAGTGATAGATGCTTACAACTAACATATTTACATTTTAGAATAAATTATGTACAAAATCTTACTATGTACAAAATCAGAATATAACCTGATATTAAACAGCAGTGGGGCGAGTATGTATGTGATACATCACAGCTGCATTTGTATGCCTCTGATCAGTTTGAGGATAATATACATACATGTATATCATATTATACATGTTAATAAAGATGGTAATGCTAGACAGATACCTTTATACGATTAAATTTTACAAATGTTATGAGCGCCAAAAGGAGAAGGAAGTTTTTACGTATATTAATATTATGTATATGTTTTATTGTTAGTTTTATGACATGGATCCAACAATTAAAGATATACAATTAAAGATACACAACAATTTAATTTATTATTGAGTTATCTGAATTTAAATAAAGGCATAGATATTAAATGAATGAAATTAATCGCCTATCAATTACGCGCATTAAGAAGATTCGTCACTCACAATTAAAACAGATTAAGATGTTCAGCTCCCACTGACATTGCATATTGGTAGGAATTTCTAGGGAATTTAGTATTGGACATGGAAAATTGAATTATAGATAAACACAGGAAACAATGTATGAATGTGTTCACGAATTTATGGAAATGAGTATCTGAACAGATGAGTTTTTAGTTTAGCTCTAAATTCTGATGCACTGGATATGCATCTCAATTCCATAGAGAGTTTATTCCATGCCTTAGGGCCAGATACTCTGAAAGCGCTATCACCAAACTTAGTGCTCGGTTCGCCTTTAGGTTCTTTCAGCCTTCCGATAGCAGATGATGACGCTGATCTAAGAGTTGACTGCCTTAGACTAGTATTTTCCGGAACACATAGCTCAGAGATATAGGGTGGGGCCATTTCGTTGATAGCTTTGAACACCATCCAGCACAACTTGTACTGGATCCTCTCAGGGCACTTCAGCCAGTGAAGATTTCGGAGATGTTCCGAAATGTGCGAAAACTTAGGTACCCAAGTGATTATCCTTGCATATTACTATTAAAACCTTATATATGTATAATAATAACAGAACATAAGAAAAAAAATTAGAACATGAAACAATTTTGTTTTTAATTGTTTGAAGAAAAATTGGGTGGCATAGTTGACGATTACGATTATTTGCGATTCGAAACATTGATTTTAGATTAAATAATAGAATTCTTAATGATTTGTATTTTAATCAAGGGCAGAATAAAATTATACCTCTAACGCAAACCCGTATAAAATCCCAGGATATTATTGTACCAGACGTAATGGCACAAAAACGAATTGCATGGGGCAGCTGATCCCAATCTGCGGAGAGGGCTGGTAGGGGAGAGAGCACAACCTACCGTTCCCTCTGCAAGGAGGAACGGTACTAATAACCCTTATTTACGAATTTTGTAATTCTGCGGGCCTTGCCTTGTGACGATGATTGGTTTATATTCAGTGCGAGGCAGTAGTCCGACGGATGTCCAGGGTAAGCGGTGGTCAGAAGAAAAGAAGGCGAGTAGATGAGAAGTCGATCGGGCAGTGGAGAGAGAAGGCGTCTTCTCAGGCGGGCGATTGAAGGCTAACTGTTTCGAACTGGATTTTGCAGGCTACTTAAAGCGGTCTGCAACACGCAGACCTACCCCGCCCTGAACATATTCTACAAGCCCCTCTCCCCCACACCGCCGTATTGCTGACGTTTTTATTTAAGTCATTCCAAACAGAGGTGTCTAGGTACATCCCGCCAATCAAATAATACATTTAGTCGGAATCGGAATCATTTTCGAACAGCGAAACAAAATTTATTAGACGATCCGACCCTCTTACAAATTAAGCATAATATCAATCTATACATAACAAATATAAGGACGAAAACGGCTGCGTCTAAATATTCTGGGAGACGCGATCACGTTCGATACAATAATAATTGTGGGATTTGTGAAAGAAAAATTTTTAATATTTGAACGCTGAACGTTTTAAAACAAATAAAAAATTTCAAATGTATTTTCAAATGTACAGTTAATAATAAATATATTGTAACGGCCGAGAATAGAACCACGATTAACTGCTCAGAAGATAACTATGCTAACTATTACACCATCAATTATTGTAAGAAAGGTGAGAAAAATTCATCATATACTCGTAAGTAATGAAAATAGGAATAACGGATTTTTGAGATTTAGATTGAATTTAAAATAAGAATGGTACGTAGGTACGAGTACGTACTCCAGTACTCACATCAACCGAATTTATATTGTTCAATAATATTTTTTATCTTATAACAGAACAATGTTGTCGCATACTACGCAAGTTTAATCAGTTTTTTGTTTCTCACGTAGCCAAAATAGGCTTAGGTAATTTACTAATTGAGGTAGCGATATATAAAATGGAACAGAAGAATACCAAGGTAATTTCCATATTAATAACGGTAGAAAAAGTTATTCTTTAGTGGCCCAATAAAACGTGTGGAACGTAGGTATAACTCGGTTTTTATAAGCTGTTAAATACAGCACAGCTTTCAGGGAGGGTCCCGTTTTATCCCGGTTATGTCCCCTCTTCCCCTACGACTTACTAAAGCTCCGTTTCAATGAGTCGTTACCAGCACATTGCGGTTTCCCCTCGTAAAATTGATGAGCCTTGCTGCCAAAAATTCGTGCTGTTTGGTTTCCAAATGCCTTTTCCCCACTAATTGTTATTGATCCCCGGTAAGAAGATTATTGTTGTGTTAACTGTTTACCGTTCCCTCACTTAAGTACTATGAAGCTGTTTTAACGAAGCCTCATTTAAAACCTTTTGTAATCGGACAATATGATGGAAATAACTCAAAATATATCAAATCACAAAAAATTACAAAAATAGACGTCTTAAAACGGATCATGCATAAATTAATATGGTAAATAAACGTGCATGAAGATTTAATTGAAGGATTAATAGTTATCAATATCAAGTGGTTTAAAAGTAAGTCCTCGGCTACAAATCCGGAGGTTACAGGTTCGAATCCTGGAGCCAACAAGTATTTTAAAAATGAAATTGTGTTATTTCTCATTTAGTTCATATAAAATAATACATGGTATAGGTGTTTGCTGCACATTTCAGAGTGGCAGATGCTTCCAGTATCGCTCTGGTGAAAGACCACCATCCAGAATCGAAACGTTGCTTCTTCCCTGTTTGGTGATCAGATCGGAATAGCCAGTTACATTCCCGCCTTCTTTTAACCCATTTCTTTCCCCTCCCCATACCTTACAGCCTCACAGTATACACTAATTGGGGATACCATAGGCTCACTTTTTTTTACGGAAACACCACACAGGAGACCCTGAGGGAAATAATTTCCCTCAAGGCCTATATCGTCTTTGGGGATGCTGTGTGAAGGGTCATTTAGAGGATAGGAAGGAGTGAACTTGGGTCTTGAAGAGACCCATGTTGTAGGATTGATGAAACACAGAGGCCGGCAGATCATTCCACAGCCGAGCTGTTGAACACAAGAACGAGTGGTAGAAGCGACCCGTTCTCATGTGACAAATGTCAACCGTGTGCAAATGTTGGGCACGCGTTTGGCGTGTTTCCCGACTATGCACTGGTGCCGAAGGAATTAATGACGCTAATTCCTCAGAGCATCGTCCATTAAAACACTGGCTCCGGTTAACAGGGAGCAGTTGGAACTCTTGCGCGGTATTCAAATAAATAAATAAATCTTTTGATAAGACAAAGTGCTCGACTTACAGTTGGTTAAATTTAATTCAATCAAATGGGGGCAGTGGCGTACATAGCCATAAGACCGAAGGCGGGCTGTTTATATTTTATTATCACCTTCCGCTGATTGTTATAGCCAACTGAATAAATAATGACTGTATAAGTTCCTAACTACCTAAATTCATTTAAGCAATACATTAGAAAATTGTCACCTTTTCAAATTTTTCTATAAGTTCTTCTTAAGGGTCATTTTTCCTTATGATAGGTAAAATTTTTCACCCTTTGTTGACTGCACCCTACTGAATGAGGCTACCTTCACAACTAAGTGAGGACATATTTGCTATTTATTTACGTTTATTTTGTATCGGTTTAATGATAGGTATAAAAATAAATAGGTCAATATATGATTACCCAACTGAAACCACAAGGGAAGACTAGTGTAATACATAGAATTTAGATACAGGAAGCCGCATTGTCTTCGAAACCTACATGACTGGCGGAAGTTGTTCCGGACTGCATACTACAGGATGAAAGTTCTACTGATGATAGTTCACCTCTGATACAATAACCGGAAGTGTAGGCTCAAAGCCGTGGTTCAGTCAACAATGCTCCGAAGCAGTTCGACGAAAAAACGTGGCTTACCGAGCCTACAACACATCTCGAACGTCAGAAAACAGATTAGCACATAACAAATTGGCAAAGGAAAGTAGGAGAATCATCAAGAGGTCAAAATTTGAGCACGACCTATCAGATCAGCAAAAAGCTTGCCACCTGTCCGTATGGCATAGGTCACAATTTCTGCAAATCTAGTCTTCCACCTCTTACCAGCCCCGACGGTTCACTAGTGAACACCGCCACCGAAAAGGCCAACCTTTTAGGGAAAATGTTCTCGAAAACTCGGCCCTCAATGATCAATGTGCCATCCCGCCGTCGGTTCCTCACTGCGGTTTCTATATAAAAAAGCTGATGATCCGGGATCAGGATTTACCGATGTTAATAAATCTAGTTTGCCTTACGGAATACGTGCCCTGGTATTGCAAAGGTATGCTGCAGAAATTGCTCCAATTTTGACAAAGCTCTTTAAAATGTCCCTGAAATCGTTAATGCTTAAATGGCTCTGTGCCCTCTGGTTAGAAAAAAGCGGTCATTCATCTCATACCTAAGAAAGGTGAAAGGGAACGTTTCGCTGAGATTCAAACGGTCTCACTGGACATTTCTGAGGCCTTTGACCGGGTTTGGCACCGAGGACTTGTCAACAAATTGCCTTCTTACGGACTTCCTTGTGTACGTGGAAGGCTGACTTTTAGAGGAAGAGATCGATTCAGACGATTGCTGACGGTTTCATCTCTTCCTCACATTCAATAAATGCTGGCGTCCCACAAGGATCGGTTCTGTCTCCGACATTGTTTTTGTTGCACATCAATGACCTCTTGACATGTGCACCAATCCATTGTTACGTAGATGACAGTACAGTCCATAAAAGCTTTTTATTTGACGATTCCCCAAAGGGCACACAAACTCGAACGGCTCGGAGGGCTTTGAAACAGAGAATGAACCGTTACCTCGAGAGGGTCTCCTCTTGGGGTAAGAATAACCTCGTCGAATTTAATGTTTTATAGACCCAATCATGTCTAATTACATCTTAAAGGGATCGAAATGACAATCTAGTCTCCTTTAATGGAAGCAATCTTCCCAACAAGCCCCCCATCGAAATACTTGGTGTAGATAAGATATCGGGGATCCATCGAAGCCAGAGTAAAGTTAGCCTCTCAGAAGCTGGACGTATTGTACAGAGCCCGCAGATACTTTAATAGTACACAACTGCTGACCCTGTACAAATCGCAAGTGCGCCCCAGTGTAGAATTTTGCACCCACCTTTGGTCGGGAGCTCCGAAATATCTGAAAAAACCCTTGACTCTGTGCAGAAACGGGCGGTCCGTTTGATAGATTCGCCTATCTTAATAAACGGACTTCAATCTTTGGAGCACAGACGTCAGGTGGGAATGCTGTCGCTGTTCTATTTTACATTAATTTCGGATTAAATTATTATAAAGCCGTTTTCAAAACCCTGTAAAAGAATCGTCACGAAACTCCACAGCTTTCCTCACCATACGACCATACGAGAAAATAATAAAATATAAGTAAGCAATAATGAGTCTTTCAAAAACGCATAAATTTACTGTTCACTATTTCCTTCGGTTAAACCAAAAGTACGGTTGTGTAACACAAAGGTCACGCTATCAAACTCCGAGATCTCCTCATATGGTCAGCAGAGCAGGTAAAACAATATAATATGTCCGGCTGCCGGGCGGCAATGTCCGGACAATGGCAATTTGTCGGACATAAAACCTAATTCTCATTTTGTATTCAAATTTTTGCATTTCTATCGCGGCCGCGGACCAAACGTGGGGCATATATCCATACTCCTAGGTGCGCATTTAACGTCGTGGCGAGTATAGCATAATTATTGTGGCAGGTATCGTAACCCTCCCTGTGTAGGTAACCGTAAGGTGTAGATTAAATTATTTATTAACGCAATGAAAGCAAGGTAGGGCATAGAGTAACTAATGTTATTGCCTTGGAGAGCTATAGAACGAATCTATAGTATTTATGTAATACAATGGACTTTCAATGGCTTGCGGTCGATGGAAACGAAGACAGTGTATTTTTTTGTTTGTTTATTTCAGTTCATCGCCATTTTATTATATGTTTCGCTAAAGGGGTAAAAAAATGTAATTAAACCCCCATTAGCGAAGCATGCAATAAAATGTATAATAATCACAAAAAGAAAAAAATTTTTGGGCTCTCATGAAAATTTGCAAAATATGAATTACGCCTGTTTGTGTTGTGGGCGATGATTTGATACAAATACTCGTACACGTACTTTACCCGCCTCACTAAACGATGTCTGTTCTGATACGGGTAGAAATAACCTCTATTGTTTAGAAACAAATTATTCTGGATTAATTTTTTTTTAAATGTTCTGTTTCATGTATTATTAATATGTGGTTATCTCCCATGATCTTTTGGCAAATTACGAAAAAATTCCGTCGTATTTTACCATTGATGAAAAGGCGACTAATTACTTTATTTGAAAATACGCTTCTGGTTATAAAGAACTCTCACCTTATTGTACACAGACTTTGACTACTTCAGATAAGTTTTAATTCATTTTTGTTAGGTGAAATTGAAAATAATACCCAGTATGATTACAAGTTCCTACATAAGAGAATTTTTTTTTACGGGATGTATATTTTTATTTTCTTGTAAAAGTCGTCTTATTCAGCGATACTAATAACGATTAGGTGGTAATTAATTTAAAATTGAGATAATTTCCTTTAATTTTTTTGGCAAGAAGATTACCGATGCGAAACTAACGTGAACTGAGATAGCAAAAGGAGAGTTTTTAATTGGTTAGATAGTTCACAAAGGAGCACTATAAAGAACCCGTTTTACTTCTGGATAACAAATGCTAACCAAGAGAAGTATGATGTAATGCTTAATTTATTAATATAACGTATTGAAACTTATAAACCTCATTGTAATATTTCATTATTGAAGATAATATTAACAAATCTCACATGATATACGAACTAAAAAAAACATAAAAATTTAAAAGATCGCATCTAGGCATCGAACCCAGGACCTGTATCGTACCGGGACTAGCATTGTAACCACTAAGCTTATGAGACCTTTTACTTTCCATCATTTCTATCGATATCATATCTCAGTTTAAGAATTACTAATATCACCTTCAATTAATTCCCATATGCTGCTGCTATCTTTTTTTGCGTAAATGCAGTGTTCTACCCGAATTTATTAGCAAACAATAGACAGTGTCTCGTATATACCTTTCCAATTTTTATTTATATCTGACATATATTGACTTTGCTACAAGTCTAGAATGAATATTCAATTTATTAAAATATCTTATTGAAACTTATAAACCCCATGGTAATTTTAATCATTGAAGGTATTTTTTTAAGAAATCTCTAATAAAATACGAAACAGAAAATACACAGAAAATAAAAATGCCACCGTATTATTTTCTGTGAGATTTTTTAATCTTATCTATAATGTATTATTATGATACATGTTTCAATAAAATTTCAAAAACAAGTAGAAAATAAATTACGTGTAATTATAAATGTACATGTTTAAATTGAGCTGAATTTTATAGTTATAGGAATGAACATTCGTATTAACACAAATGCATGTTTAAATGCAGAAATATGTTATTAAAAAACTGATTTCAGCAGTGTGTAGCAGAGGGTACCATTTGGAAATGATGGACGTGCGCACAATATAAAGGAGAAAAACTAGAAACTTTAAATGTTACCTATTTATTTCACTTCGTGATAATGTTTGACCATAAATTTTTAAACTGTGTTCAACCATGGCATAATTATAAATTGCTAATTAAAACAAAATATAAACAATATCTTGACATCAATAAACCACTGGTCAAAAGATGCTCCAGAATCAGAGAGGCATCTTACACTTTCTTCAGATCTTTTAAACATGCAAATCAAATCAATGGAAAGTCCACGGAAACAACCGATCGCATATCTCACGGTGTTTGCGACACGCCCCGCGAGTGCAGCCGACCGCGGTGCATTTTCGACACAATCACCGTAATCTTTATGCCGGGTGATAAATGTGCAGCGAAATCCGATACCAGATCAGGAGATGATTTCAGAGCGGTAAGTTACCCGACCGCTGTTGCTAAATTGAGACGCCTCTCGCTTCGAATATAATCGGCGTATTTTTCTTTTAAACGCGAAGAAAGCTGACATTTGTATACATTTTTATTGTGGAGACGTTATGATGTATGAAAGCATGTGTGTGATGGTTTGAACCGCTTGTATTACATAATCGAATTATATCCATTCTGGGAGTCATGAATGATTGACATACTGAAAAAAGAATTCTAAAAGAATACATATTCAATAAAATAATGCAATTTTAATCATTGATAATAATATTACTACTCCCAAATCGAAACACGAAACCGAAATGACAGAAAACAACAAAAAATTACGGTAGCAGCTGGGATTCGAACGCAGTGACTTTTCGGTTTCGTGTTTCGATTAGGGAGTTATTAATGTCAACTTCAATGATTAAAATACCTTACAAAGTGAGTTTATAGGCTATAAATTATTCCAATTTTTTTTATTAATAATAAACGTTCACATAATTATATGAACAAGATTACAAACGTCGAAATGGATCTCCTGCAAAATTACCTTAATTAATTTAAGTGAATTAAATTAAGTGAGTTATTGCGTTCTTCCTTGGAGCTGTCGATATGTTTATGCCTGTAAGTGTGAAATATTTTTGGACAAAGAATTTAAAGGGTTTAAAAGTCTCAGAAATCAAATAGGTTATAGTTGCAGGGGAGTGTGGTTCCATATATTCATTTTCAAATCATAGGATGTGAACCCATTGCTACAATTTGGAATTTAAAAAAC
Organism: Halesus radiatus; assembly: GCA_022606495.2. Taxonomy (NCBI): domain Eukaryota; kingdom Metazoa; phylum Arthropoda; class Insecta; order Trichoptera; family Limnephilidae; genus Halesus; species Halesus radiatus. Next base: position 60,003 of record JAHDVE020002585.1, read on the forward strand.
AATAACGCCAGGTATTCTAGCTCGGACTCAGTAAACGGTATCAGTCTATAAGCAAAACTTGTTTACTTTTTACCGATCAGAAATCAACGCCAAATTTGACGGCCTCCGTGGTTGAGGGGTAAGGCTCTCGACTACGAATCTGAAGGTCGCGGGTTCAAATCCCGGCGTGCGCAAGTAAATTTTGTTTAATTAATCTGGTTTGTTTCATAATTATTTCATTTAAAAATAATATATAGTATATTTGCGCACGTTCCAGAGTGGAACAGTATCGCCCTGGTGAAAGACCACCATTCAGAATTGAAACGTTGCTTCAAATGGCTTTTAGCCGTGTTTGGTGACCAGGTCTGAATAGTCAGGTATTTCCCCATCTTCCTCTTCCCCTTCTCCTTCCCCTCCCCAATACATTCAGCCTCACAACATTCCCCAATTGGGGATGCCATAGTCTCACTGGCTCCAGACGGTTGGAAGCAGTTGGGACTCTTGTGCGGTATTCACATTAAAAAAAAAGCAACTACGGAAATCCTTTATCAGGATGGAACAGATCCATTCGAATAAGTAATATATGAATTCAATAACAATGCAGGTAGATAGATACCAGTTGATGTTATTTTGAGTTTCTTGCTTCGCGTCGAGAAAAACAAATATCAATAAAACCATTTTTTTTACCGTAAATAATCACAGACTTGGAAAGGTCTGTGATCATTCCAACGATTAAAAAATGCTTTTATTAGCTTCAAAATAATAAATTAACTTCATAAACCTGATTAACACTTCAATAAACATTTTTTCGACTAATGGATACGAAACAGCACTAAGCACTTCTGTTCGGAAGAGAAATAAGAGACTGGTATGGGAACATATTATTATTTCATAACATATGCTTGAACTCGGTTAGGAATGTCTCTTCCCTAATGAACATGTGATATTTCATGTGGTTATAATCATAAAATAATACTCTAATGGAGATTTAAAATCTTCAGAAACCATAATGACTAAATTATGACATCAAAAAACTAGTTTAATAAAGAGATAATATACCTACCTGTGTACTCGTATGTGCTCAAAGCATCATAATTTCATATACTCGTATACTGAGGTATTTTATAAGACTGTGTAACTCTGTAAACCAAATGCATCATAAGCGTTCTGTAATTGTATTTTTCGGGCACCTAATAATAAGATTGCTAAATTATTTTATTTTATTTTTATATGAATACCGCACAAGAGTCCCAAACTGCTCCCAACCGTCTGGAGCCAGTGAGACTATGGCATCTCCAATTGGGGAATGTTGTGAGGCTGAAGGTATTGGGGAGAAGAAGGAGAAGGGGAGAGGAAGGTGGGGAAAGGGGGAAATACCTGGCTATTCAGATCTGGTCACCAAACACGGCTAAAAGCCATTTCAAGCAACGTTTCAATTCTGAATGGTGGTCTTTCACCAGGGCGATACTGAGAGTATCTTCCACTCTGGAACGTGCGCAAATGTACTATACATTATTTTTAAATGATTTGATTGTGAAACAACACAAATTAATTACATAAAAATCACTTGCTCTATAAATTAAACACGATAACAATAAAAAACCTATTGATTCGACTTAAATCAAGGACTCCATCAAAACCCTTGTTCAGGCTTTGACTTGATTGTCTATTTTTAAGAAGGACGATCATTCCCGGGTTGCGAATAACCTGACATTTGATTTCCACCTACTACCATCATTATAAGCGTAAAATGCTACTTGTTCAATGATCGAGGACTTGGCCAGCACACTATTTGAATCCGCGATGCCTGGGTGGGAAACGAACGCATTGTTCAACTCATCTTGATATATTATTTGATATTGCAATCATGCAAATTTTTCATCATTTTCTGTAATTTCCATCATTTGCCATATCACTTTATACCTATGTTATGTTATTATTGGGTCTCCGCGGTTGAGTGGTTATGATCCTTAACTACGAATCCGGAAGTTGCGGGTTCGAATTCTTACGTGCGCATATAAAATTTATTTAAAAAATTTGTGTCATTTCACAATTTACTCATTAAGGATGTGGTAGATAATTTCAGTGTCGAAATGTTGCTTGAAATGGATTTAACCAATTTTGGAAACCAGATTTGAAAAGACAAGTACTTCTCCACCTTTTTTTACGTCATCTCCTTTCCCTCCTCACTATCTTAAACCTTACATACCCTAATTGAGGATGCCATGGTCTCAATGGCTCCAGACGGTTGAGACTCCTTTGTGGTGCTCACATGAAAAATAAATAAATTATTAAACAATATACCATAAAAATTAATGTCTTATAACCTAACTTAACCCTTAAGGTCATCATAAACTCAAACATAATATTTTCTAATGCGTGTAGGGAAGTAATCGTTGGTAGACATCTGATCCACACATTTGGCGATAATCGTAGAGTTTAAATGTAATTAAATAGTAGCGTTATTTAAAGGACCATTAGAATGTTACAATGGGAATAATCATCATATGTTTGGTACAACCACATTGCACATTATAATATAATTATACAACCTTAAGCCGAACGAAATCATTATTTGCTACGCTGAAATAACAATAACTAGGAACGTCTTGATATCTATAACCGAATCTCGTTACGCAAAAGTAGCCATTATCACCTGGAATTCCTCGTAAATGCGCGAATTACACACATTAAAATTCTAATAAATCGACCCCACACTGACCCCAATGTCGCAATTAAGAACATAATTTAATAAATTTACGGCAACTTTCAACGTAGAAATTGAGATATCAATTTCTCCGCGCATTCGTGAACATCTTCAATTGTGGATTATATTGCTCCGAGCTTAACGAATGTCGTGGCGGAAATGTAATACTCCCTACGCTTTCATGGTTTCCTGGTAGATGGAATTCAAAAGGCGCGCTGAATTCTGAGGTAGTCAATACCATTTACCGTTTTTAGCAGATTGTTATATTCCAATGGTGTAATTAGTACTGTTTTAAATAAAGGATTATATTATATTATAGTTACTCTTTTGAAGGTTAAATAGTTGCACTTTAACGAATTGCAATCAAATAATTTAGATCATGGACATCTAGTGGAAGTAAGTAGTGTTTTTTCTACCAGTATTTCAATGGAGGATACACCGTAGAACAAATAACATTAACGGTCAGCAACCAAAAATACACACCTTGTGGTGTGCTGATGCAAGTAATACTACAATTGATTTATTTATCTGTAATTTTTTTTTGGACGATTTACTTTCATGATTTTATTTACTACCACCCAATTCTACTTTGGACGGTGTTTAAAATGATTTTTAGCGGTAAAACCGACATAGTTAGAAAACAATTATTATTGCCTATTCTGTGAGGAACTTACATTTACGATTTTTTTCCCCGCATTTAAATGACAATGTTTTCTTAATTGATTTATTTAAATGTGTTATGTTATTTTGGTCATGTGGAAGGAAGGTTAAGCTAAACCGAAACCAGTCGATATATATGTATATAAATTATTAAAGCAATTTTAAATAAAGATTTTTTTACATATTTTGAATGCTAAAAACATACATATTATGTACATACTATGTCAGTACTCTTCGAAGTTTAAAGATAGTTGAGGATGAAAAGATATTTTGCACAAAATAAAAGTAAAATAAATTCTTAATTCATTCAATTGAAGATGAGCATCAAATACGTACCGAAAACTAATAGGGAAACACTTATGGTGTATTCATGAACACTGAGAAAATTCAAATATTAAAAAAAAAACACACAATGGCTTTGAAAAAAGGTGCATCATGCCTGACGTGATTTTTGTTAGGAATTAAAACGTTGCGTCGAAATCTATGGAATCCATGAGAACCGATACGTTTCTTGAATTTGAAAATGTTTTTCGATCACTGTAATTTAATTCTTTTGATGAATCCTGCACCTATCAATCTTCAGTAATGAATTGAAATTTATTGTAAAATCTCAAAGATTTGGAAATAACCACTGGGTCCAAATTTAAAATATTTTAGATAAGCATCGTGGTGAATTCTATATCTTGGAGGACTCGAGTAACCATTTAAAGTAAAGTAATTCGATAATTAAAGTCAGGATAAGTTAAGATTTGCAAATTCTTAAGTCAACTCCTACACAATTTCCTTATAAACATCGCTTAGCAATTTATTAACGCGGCATCTTCACCCATAAAATCCACGCATAAATTACCCACTTTACAACCGAAAGCAACACAATACCGACTCATTTAATATAATAATACAGGGCGTGTATGACAAGAAGAAAATGTGTCTTGGCACGCGCTGTCCCAAATACTCTCGGTAAATTTTGAAATCGTACATTTCGTGTCTAATGTTAACCTTCTGATTTGAAAATATGGTCTCTTTGAGTGAATCTAAATTACTCAAAATATTATGTATGTTTTAATTTCGTAAGATTCTTATATCCTCTGACTGCCTCCGATGTTGAGATATTACGATCTTTGGCTACAAATCCGAAGGTCGCGGGTTCAAATCACTATTAAAATAAACAATGCTAAGAATTCTGAAACAAACCTTAACATGAAAATTCATAGCTTACTACATTTAAATGATCAATGTAATGTAATGTAATCGGAAATTGTTAACCATATAAAATATCTAGGCGTAAAAATTTATCTCAATTTAAAGTGGACTGACCACAAAATTTATTTAAATAACAAAATTAAAAAATTAACTTACTTCTTTAAAACAATCATAAATGTTCTCAGTTCAAAAGATTTTATTAAGATCCACATGGCCCTCTCTCAATCACTATTAGAAAATGGCATTATCGGATGTCGCAGTGCTAATGATAAAATTCTTAATTTACCCATTAGACCACAAAAATCCGTCAAGAAAATTATACAAGTTCCTGAAAGAACAACCACTGACGAAATCTTCAACACACTTAACATTATGTCAATACAATAATTATACTCTAAAACAATATTAATTTACTTATTTGTAAAAAGCATTAACTTTGTGGCTCGCCATAATTTACATTAAAAACACATAAATTTGTTGTACACCACTTTTATTTTCTAGATAGTTTTATACTGATAGATAGATTCTATACAAAGTTCTATACTGATAACGATTTAGGTAAATTACTAAAAAACACTAAAGTTACAGAGCATAAATTAAGCCACTCAGGCATTTACCAACTATCGGGTAATGATTTTCCATCGTTCTAGATAGGTAAAACAACTAGAAATATAAATATTACAGTCACAGAACATTTAAGATGCTTAAATAATAATAACTTCTCAGAATTTGCCAATCATCTAATTTCCAAAGATCACACTTTCAACAAGGACACAGGGGTTACAATTCTTCACCGTAACAATATAAGCAAAAAAATTGGATAATTTAGAAGCACTCGAAATTATAAAATCCCTGAATAATAATGCTAGTATTTTGAAAAACCAATTAAACTTATCTTTTAGTCCCATTCTTAATATTTTTCCAACAAACCTATCTGTTCTTCCCGGAAATCCCGCAATTACCCTTACCCATTTTCTTACCCCCCACTCCATCATCTAAAATTTATATGTCTTGTCAATATTCTAAATCATAGGTTAGTTATAATATTCTCCTGACGAAGGAAGGATGCTTCCGAAACTGGTAGTGTTAATAAAATAAAAGTGGTCTACAAAAAATTTATCTGTTTTTATTATAATATTAATTTACATTCGTAAATACAAAAAACAAGAAATAACAATAATCACACATATTAGAAACACTGGATCTCAAAGTCAAAAACCCATCCAACAAGGAACCACAAACACAAAATTTTGACAAAAAAACTTCTCGTGCTGGTACTAAACGCTTTAACAAAATCCTACTCTCCTTCAAAAAATCACAACATCAATAATAAATTTAAAAAATCAAATAAAATACTGGATAAGTTACATTTGGAGATCTGAAATAGAAAATATATTAACGGCGAATACAGATTTACACCGAAATCATTTAACTGCACTTAAAAACATCACCTTATAATTTTTTTTTCAGCAATCGTATATAATTTAATTAATCAACTATTTAATATAATTTAATTTAGTATTTTGTAAATGAAATCCTCAGCAAGGGAAATCCCAGTGAAGATATCATTATTTGTTATTTTGTTATAAAAAAAACAATAAATCATTATTATTTTTATTATTATACAGTTATCTAGTTTTATAAAATACCCTAATATGACATTTAATAAAAAAACAAATCCAACAGGTTTCAGCATATTTTAACAGAGTCGTAAATGAGAGTCGATAAATGCTCCAATTTTAAATATAAGACATACCTTTTGGATCCACTTGTGAAGGCCCAAAAATCTATTATTAGAGTCATTTTGCGTATTTGCGCAATATTTCTGGGTATGCATATTTTGCGCACATTTGCGTATAGCTTATAAGCTTATATAAAGCTTAGCGATACGCTTTTAAAATAATTTAATACTCTGGTTTTTATATCATAAATATATTACAAGAAGTCACACCCTACGCAGAATACCGCAAAATATCAAAAAAACATGTACATATCTGGAATCAAAAACATATAATAACCAAATGGTTAATTGGATTGGTTAGAGGGGAGTCTGAAAATTATTAAATAATGTCATAAGTTAAAAAAAAAAAGATTTTTTTTAATGTGGTGTATTCAAAGTAATTTTTAAAAATTCATTTATTAATAATGACGCGGCAAAGTAAATACCAATCTTTTAAATAAATTGTAATGTCATACGTATTCGTACCTATTTTTATTCATAATACACTTAGCAGATAGATAGATAGAAGAAAAACAATAATTACAAAATTTTACCCCACGCCCACCATTTGGTTCCTTGGAAGTATCATCTTCCTAGCAGGGAACTAATGTCAACTTAACAAGACGTAATAGCACTTGTACACGTTTATTTGTTAAAATATTCTCAATTATCATTAGTTATGATGTGCTTTCTATTATTTATTATCTATATATATAAATATAAAAATCTATGTAAGTTTCTTTGTTTGTTTGTCTTCGATTTTACTACTTCACCGGTTTCGCTGAAAATAGCACAGTTTGTTTTTTTTTAGTGCCGGGAAGGTTTAGAAAGTAGTTTGAATGAAATCCAATATGTAAAACTGTTGCTATAACGTTTTAAAATTAGTATGAAAAACATCGAACCCGCCATAAATATAACACTCTGGTTAGCCACAGATTGCATATTCAAAAGAAGAAAGTTTTTTTGAGAAGAATATTTTCAAAATGGAAAACACGAGTAGGTACCTACTTAAGAACAATTTGATTTAGATATATTTTGAAAAAATATACGTTTGGAATGAAATAAAATATTCAAATGAACGTTTCTTTATTTGGAGATAGTTACTTTCGCTGTCAAATCATTTATGGCACCCTAATGACAAATGAAAAATCCCGAGCAAGGCCGGGTACACATCAACTAGTGCTAATAAATGTATCTACGTAACATTATTTTTAAAAAAAATCTACAACAATACGAAGTAATCAAATGTTAAACAAATTACGATAGATTAAAACATGGTAGATACGTACATTTTCCAAATTCGTACAATACAAGGCGTTAATTCTAAATAATAATGAGTGTGAACCTTTGTTGTTTTGAGTGTGCCCTCTTTCAAGGCCTGCTCTAAATCAGTTCCGTATGGTTTCATGTTCTCGGTATCCGCATTCCAGCAGCCAAATATCAGATGATTCACAGCACCAAATAATGCTTTTTGTTCATCGATAATAATTTATTTCGGTTGAATTTAAATGCGTGGAAACAACAACTGTCTTACTCAAATAAGCATGATAAAGCTCACCGATAAATTGAGAAACTCATAATACTAGTGGGTTAAGTATAAACAATTAACGGATTAACCGACAATCAAATATTTTCTTTTATTTTTCTTATCCAAAAGGTACACAAATAATACAAGAGAAAGATATAATGGCACATACTTATAAAATTAAAACAAAAATAAATAAAATATTTTTCATCCTTACTAGATATTTACTAAACCTTTAATTAAAAAAAAATAGATTATTAAGTTTGGATGGGTATTTTTGTCTCCAATCCAAAATTCAGTTTTGTATGAAACAAGCACCGCAGCCGTTCCCCTTAACACGCAAGGGGAAGAAACCAAAAAGGGGGGTTAGGGGCGAACTTAGGCGGGTCACTCTCATTTGGTTTTCAAATAATGCATCCCGACAGTTTCCAGGCAACTTGCATTGCATTGCAAAGAGTTAGTATTTACTCTTTGAAAAGCAAATCTGCTAATGATCAACTCATCGTTTTTACAATTGTGGAGAATTTATTCCTGTGGCTGTGGAAACAGATGCTATGACTTCTACTCTACTCGTCTTGTTTCTCTCTGACCCCTATCGGACTACTGTCTCTCACTGGACCCAGACCAAGCATCGTCACACGGACAGAGCCCCTAGCTCTATAATTCTGCATAAATTGGGTTGTTGTGCAGATTTACATTGCACGAGTATAAACGTCGTTAATTGCAAAAGTATAAACGTCGTTAATTGCAAGAGTATAAAAGTCTTTAACAACGTCTTGTCGTCAGTATCTTTTCCCCTTTATAAGGGATCGACACAGGTTGTGCTTTCTCTCCTCCCAGCCCTCTTCCCAGATCGGGATCAGATGCCCACTCTCGTATATTTCTCTTATATGCCATTACGTCTGGTACAATCTTCTTCCATGATTAAATATTACAATGAGGTTCAAGTAAGTTATTCCTACTAAAATAGGTTTTTTATTCTTTCTGTAATATTATTTTTCCGAAACCCGTACCTACTTGAACCGTTACTATTCGCCGCTTTTCGTTTTTAGCTATGGGCAAGAACGGATTCTGGTGGTTGAAAAAAAATAGTTCACACAACGAACCTTACATGAATCTTACCTTCTCATTTGAACATCTCCCCGAGGGTGAGTTATTTCGTGATATACTTTTATGCTCATGTGGAAATAGTCGAGACAATGCTATGACTGGTATAATTTTTCAATAACCCTTTCCCGTTGGTATTGCTTTTTTGAGGAAAGTTCGGCAGAAAAGGTCAACAATCGGTAAATACAGACTGTAATACAATAATTATCGATATTTACATGAATGATGTTTGTATTTGGGCGTGAAGGAAATATTGCAATTGATTCTGATTCGTGACTTATTAATTCCCTACGCATTTGAAAGCTGTGACGGTAATTATAGCCTCATGAATATGAAATTTTACGTAAAATAATTATTGTGTTAACAAATAAGTTGATTTTAACAGATGTAAAACATTACGACGAGGGCCAGTACTCAAAAATGGCTATAAATATCAATTTGTAGTCTGCTAATTATTTGATAGTGCTACAAATGATTTCCTCCGTGGTTGAGTGGTTACGATCCTCGTGTACGAATCCGGTGGTCGCGGGTTCAATTTCCGGCGTCCGCAAGCAAATTTTATTTATTAATTTGTGTTATTTCACAATATACTCATTAAAATAATAATTATATCTATTAATTATATCTTATAATTATATCTTTCGTTATCACCCTGGTGAAAGACCACCATTCAGAATTGAAACGTTACTTGAAATGGTTTTAGCCGTGTTTGGTGACCAGATCTGAATAACGAGGTACTTCCCCACCTTCCACTTTCCATCTCTTTCCCCTCCACACTTCCTTCAGCCTTACAGCACACCCTAATTGCGGGTGCCATAGTCTCACTGGCTCCAAACGTTTGGGAGCAGTTGTGACTCTTGTGCGGTACTCACAAAATACCTTTAAATCTGTAAATTCTATATGAGTAGTTAAGGAGCTATACCTATATGGTTTCAAATGACAAAAACCCTAAAACCGTAATCTTATAAATTCTATGAAATACATACGAAAATATCTGAAAATGGGTACAGTTTGAAAACCAGTGAAGGCAATTTTGAACGTTTTACCTATTTTTCCAGTACATAAAAATTACGTAATTTACAAGATTACAGTTTGAGGATTTTTATATTTGAAACCTTACACATCCTAACTACCCGCATAGAATTTACAGATAAATCACTCCCAGTTTTTATTGTGTCAGCAATCTACAAAGCGTGTATTGTGTGTACTGACCATTCGATGCCAATAAAATCATATTGTCTATTTGAAATCAATTTATAGATAAACAAATAGCATAAACACAAATTCGACTGGAATTACATCATTTTTTACTATTTATATCATGTCACATATAAAAGAATTTTAATTGGAAGGAGAAATTTAAATAAAGAGTCCCAGGAACTTTGAAACGTAAATCAGAATGCTTTTTAACAGTACATGTATGATAGTTAATTTAATTAATTAACTATTTTGTTTTAAAATGCATTAAACAGCCAAATTTTCTAATCGTATTTTCTAATTTTAAGTTGACAGCCCTTAAAAATGTTTAGACTAAACATCTCCCTAAATTTATTTCTTACCTATGTCTGGACATTGTAACAACATATTAAGGGGAACGGCTGCGGTGCCTGTTTCACTCAAAACTGAATTTTGGATTGGAGGCCAAAATACCCATCCAAACGGAATAATATATATTTTTTTAATTGAAGGGTTGGTAAACATCTATTACGAATGAGAAGTATTTTATTTATTTTTGTTTTAATTTTTTAAATATGTGCAATGAAAAAAAAATGCTTTTTTCATAATTTTAGAGGCAGCTTAGAAAATTATTTGCGGGTTTATCGTACTTTTTAAAAAATGTATCACATTTGCTATGTAAGTATGATTACGTAAATAAAAATATAAAAATAAAACATTTAAAAAAAAAGTTTTTTTCGGGTCGATATTTTAAATACTGTATGGCAAAATTTGTATTCCATCGTAAATTGGTTGTTTTTTTTTTAATTTAATTAAAATTCCAACATAATGCTTATTTTAATAAATAAAAATTTTATATTTCATTATATTTTCAAAACAGATGGGTTAAAACTTTTTTTTAAATCACCGTTAGCCCCTAAATAATTGTTAAAGACGCCTCTAATATCGCGAAAAATCAATTCCTTTAATGGCCGATTTCATAAGGTAAAACAAAAATATATAAAATATTTTTCATTCTTACTAGATATTTACTAAACCTTTAATAAAAAAAAAAAGATAATTCAGTTTGGATGGGTATTTTGGCCTCCAATCCAAAATTCAGTTTTGTATGAAACAGGCACCGCAGCCGTTCCCCTTAAAAGGAGCGTACAGTCATACACATATACGTTCACAAGCATATGCCAAGTATGTAACGTTATCTGGATAGCAAAAATGTAATTTTACTGATTTTTAATATATTGCGCTCTCGAAGAATTTTATTGAGATCGATGCGTAAAACCTGGTTCCCATGAGCTGGTGAAATGGCTTATTTTGAAAGGCAATACAAATTAAATTTTGTGGTTGGAAGATGATTTTGAAGACGGAAATCCGATGAGAATTTGAGGGTATCGAAATAATTGGAATTCGCAATACCAATTTAAAGAACTTACGTCAAAATTTTGAAAGGAGATTTTTTGTGGTTTTTGAAGGTTCGCTGACTTTGTGGATATATTTTTTAACACAAAATCACTAACGGTCTTTTGCCTAGCGTAAATTAAAAATCAAATTATGAAAGCCCTTCGTGAATAAGAAACTCCATTGAAAAATATAATGGCTTTAAAAATATATATTCATATAAACGCCGATTCCGAAAATATTACTTTCATAATATACAATTATACGTAGAACTTATAAATCGTTATTTAAGAATGAATAAAAAATTATCTCATCAAAATACTGCATTATGTTGGTACCATTGTATTTGGAACATCTGACATCACGTGAGCATTCTGTGTTTTGATTAGTATGGATATTTGTATTTTTCGATTTTGTTTTGTATTTTAAATAAGTATTTTGTAGTGATGGCGAAATTTTAACTTAACTTGGGTTACTTTAAGCTCTGTAATTGTTGTTCAATATAAAAACACTATTTTTAATGAAAGAAATTAAAGTATTCATGATCAAACCAATTATCAATGCGGATATTATGATAATGTTAATGCCCAATACTACTATTATTCTTTGAGTTAAACTTTATAAAAAGGTAGATAATTTTATTACTTATGTTTAGTTTTGGTTTACCACGAATAGAATATAAAATTATTTACAGTAAAGCTCATCCTTGTTTTGACATTCTCACCTAAAAACTGATCAAAACCGACCGGCCATAGATTCGGATCGTTTAGGAGGGCTTCGAAAAATTGGAAATTGTTTGAACTATGAAAACTAAATTAAAAAAAAAAACGAAATATACTGGTAATTAATTTTGAACGTCATTATTGATTATTTTTTTTAAATGTAATAGTGTACCTTATTGTTACGTCCGGTTTGGTTAAATCTTCTACCTATTAATTAAAAAAAAAATGATTCTCATAAACTGTCTAAAACTGGATGTTATAATGTTTATTGCCGTATTTTGTGGCTATTGAAACCAGAATTTATATTATTACATCTGTAATAATATTGCATGGTACCACGGTACAGCGCCCTTGAGGGGATTTTTCACAAAAACGGCGCTATACAAATCATTCATTAGTACTATTATTATTATTACCAATACTTAAAGCATCCAAGAATTCCTTCATTTGGGTATATAATTACAATACCCATCTCATATAAGATGCAGATGAATTCCTAGAACTGGGAAAATTATACAATGTGTACTGTATATATTTATTTTTTTATTAATAATCAGAGAACCCTCAAATAAATCGTCTCAGTGCAAAAATCTGTTTTATTTATCGGTAATTTGTTGAAGTATCACTAGATCACGCTGCATAGAAGAATTCTAATCATCTTTTAAGAATAATATATTTGTGTTAAATCCTCACCGCAATCATTTGATCACCGCAATCATTGTTACAGGTAGACTTTATTTCTTTATTAAAATGGTCACATGACTCTGGTCTAATAATCAATGCTAAAAAAACGAAATTGATGCATATAAGATCCCCGCATGCAAGGTACAGCGAGGCACCTGTAATCATATCCCATTCATTTAATTGCATTCACAATAATACCAAACAGCCCTGCGCGTGTACAAGTATCGAATTAGTCAACCAGTACGTGTATCTAGGTGTTACGGTGGATTATAATATGAAATGGGACGTACAAATTTCTTACCTCTGTAAGCGACTTCGAGCCATTGTAGGAAGACTCCACAAGATAAAATTATACGTGCCTATAAAAACTATGAAACTAATTTATTTGTCTCTAGCAGAATCGACTATAAGGTATGGTATAACTTCTTGGGGACACTCCTGTAAGACCAACTTTGTTAGTAAAATTGTTAGTAAGTAAAACAGTTTTTAACCAAAGGCGAGACATTGATATCATGTACAAATCAATTAATGTATTACCTGTTCGTGGTATTTTGTGGCATAAAATTCTACTGCAACATATATCTGAAAGTCCGTATAAGGCAGTGGTGGATCATGTACACAATACACGTTTCACACAAAATATAGGAATGATAGTGCCAATATTTCAAAATAAATATGGTCAACGAACCCTTGAATACATTGTACCATTTATATTTAACAAATTGCCGTACGAATTTAAAAACAATTGTCCTATGATGAAATTCTCACTGATGTTAAAGTGTTGGCTTTTGGAAAGTAACCTTGTGTATTGATGGTAACAAATATGACGGTCTCCATGGTTGTATAGCTCCTAGATATCTGGTGTACTTACTGTTACGGTGTTACTATTATATTTAAGTCTATCCTCATTGTAACCAACCTGTACTGCTGTTTTATGTATATATCTTTTAAATTTTTATTTCTTAATCTATTTAATAATTACAGATGCTTTGATATTTCTGATATTTACGTAATAGTTATATTTTTGTAATATGAATGTTTTTATAATGTTGATATTTTTAAAAGTATTGATTTTTTTATAATATTGATATTTTTATAATATTGATACTTTTATAATATTGGTACTTTTATAATTTTGATATTTTTTAGGATATTGACATTTTTATAATATTATTTAAATCGGTGTTATAAGATTGGACTCTAGTATCTCAATAACAAATCTGTAATGCTTTTACCATTATTTTTTCTCTTTAAGTTTTTTTTTTCTTAACTTATGATGCAAATTATTAATCAACTTATTTTTCTCACAAGATGCATGCGCCTAAATATAATAATTTTTGCCCTACATTTGTATAATGATTGTAATTTATTGTTGTATTATATTATATTGTTGAAATAAACTCCTGCTGACAAGCTACTTGCAGTGGCTTAGTGGGTATAAGTTCCCACTGTATATAATTAATATTATACAATAAAAAAAAAAAAAAAAAAAAAAAAAAAACATTATTTTTATTTATCTATCAAATCACCTTTAAGCTGATGAAGAATCAACCCATTAAAATAACGAGACTTGATAAATACAACACTCCTTCAAACATTACGTTCCCATAATGACCGGTTGATCTCCGACCTTCCCACGGTGCCACGGAGCCTGACGCAATGGGGAACTGGAGCACTTTTTGCATTCGCCCTCCACTGGTAGTCGTGTCAGCTTCTCCGCCTCTCCGCCTCTCCGCATCTCAGCCTCTCAACATATCCGCCTCAGGCCAGCAATCTTTCAATTCCCATTATTTTTTATTGCGCTGAAAATGTTAATGGTGACCGGCGGGAGTGGAGTTGTTAGCGAGCAATTTGGTTATGAGATCTTTGGGTTCGGTATCATATCATCACAGTACAAAATACATACTTTTAAAAATATAATCTAATAAAACACTGATATGGGATTCGCTTGGTCATTTCAAATAGTTTCGGGAAGAAACGCCAGAAAGAAATATTTTTTAAAACTATATTGTTTTGCCGATGTCGAAAGATCCTTATTTTGTAAACATTGTTTTTATTATTTATAAAATAAATAATAACTATATACTTTTGCCGACCGGGTTTCGCTACTACCATAGCTTCTTCAGGGCAGTATACAACTAAACTATGAACTACGATACACATGTGTTATAGATTGATAAAAACAGGCGAGTGACGGGCCAAGGGTGGGAGATCATCAGATACCTGACCGGGAAGGGTGTGTACTTTGTTTATTGATGTAACCTGTTGTAGAAATAGGTCCTTAATGAAACACTGAAATAATCAGAAACCTAATTTGTAGTGGTGTGCATTGCTCTATGACCAAAGACAGGCTCTGTAAGTTTGGGTATGAATTGTGAAATGAGTATTTGACAATTGTCACTTTATGATCATCTTCCGCTTATTGTTGTGGCCAACTGAATAAATGAGCATACAAGCTCCTTACAGAATTGCCTTACTCCTGACTGCCTTAATCCTTACATTTTGATTAAAAAAATTGACTTATTTTCATTCTGAAATGCCTGCAATCCATTACTAATTTGTCCATTAAATCACTTGGACAGGACGACAACGTTCGAGAACGAAGTTTTCGAATCATTTTTGTATCATTAAAACAAATAGGAAATATTTTGTTGAATTTTTTAAAATTTTATTTATTATCAATTATTTGTTCTACTATAATGGGTATTTGGCGGTGACATTATTTAGTTTTACCTACTAAACAAACATATTATAATACCTACCAACACAGTTGGTAGGTATATAGGCAAATTTAATTCGCAGTGGCGATACAATTTCCTTTATATTTTAAATTGTTTTTGTGTTTAATTAATAGAACTTCTTTTTTTTAAAATTTACTATAAACCAAATTTAATGATTTTAATGTATATAAGTATATTTTCAGGGAGTTTGGCAGGGATTTTGGCAGGGAGTTTGGCAGGGAGTTTGGTAGGAATTTCAAGGCAGTTTGAAAATGGCCTTGAACGCCGAAACTGCTGTCACAATAATCAAAACTAATATACTTGCAGAACTTAATATAGCCTTATTAAATTTAATTTACATTTAATAAAAAAATCCTTTAAATTGTTGCATACCCTAAGTACAGGGTGACGCAAAACTACCGTTATAGTTTGGAATGAAATGGCATAATCAAGCCGTTGTTGGTAGTCTATCGGCTTCAATTCTTGTACAAGCTGAACATTATACGGGAACATGTGCAATGTGGCCAAAATCCTCTGAAAGGACCTCCGCGATAGCCCGAGTTGTGCCGAACGTCTTCTTGTTGATGTTTCTGGACTGTCCTGCACACTATCCACAACACATTGGATATTTTCTTCCGTGTGGACCGTACGTGGTCTTCCGGTACATGGAAGATGTCTTACTGTACCATGCTGTCGAAAATTTGCAACCAGGCGGTTTATTGTTGGTTCTGAAGGTCCAGTACGCACATTAAAAAAAAAACTATGATAAGCACGCTGCGTCAAAACAATTGACAGCTGATTTTCAAAATAAAATTCAACAATGTTGATCGCTGTTCTGTTGTGTAGTATTCCATTTTCCAAAATCCCCAAATTTTTTTCAAAAAATTCTGAAATAAAAATTAAAAATATAAATAAATTTAAAAAGTTATTAAACATTCAAACCATAACGGTAGTTTTACGCCACCCTGTAAAAACAAATGATTAAATCTTAAAATATTTTCCTTATACGAAAACTATCCAAATAATATTGTGGTACCAAGTTCTTTTATTCGGTTCAGAAATAATTAATCTTTATCCTATTAAGAATAACACCACTCGTTGTGACACATTCTTTCAGGTTTGATGAAGAAACTGATTGATTACTTTAAAATTGGTCGATTGAATCCCACGCCGTTGATTACTTTCAAGACGATAATTAATTTTCCAATCCAATTAATAATTAAACTTTTTTTTTCACCACATAAATCATCGTCAAGTGTTTTGATGCCTGCACGCACTGCATTAAAATGCTAACTACCTCACATACATGCAAAATCTACTTACCTTTTGTTAACCAATGATCTACAAAGTTGACATACAGACTATCAAAATATTACCGTCAAATATAAATTCTGGATTTTCTAATAATTCACGCACACAGACGCATATGCCGAAAATAAAAAAAAGTAATAAACAAACGTATACAAAATATTGAAAATTTTTAATATGATTAAAACAACAAAATGAAATCATTCAATAGCTGGGTGATCTCATTGAAATTCTGCAGAGGATTCTTGAACAAAAAATAACATGGAAACAGATGACGAATTTCTCTCAACTGTCATTGTGTACCAATAACACTGAGAAATCTGAAAATGAAACGAAATCTTGAAAAGTAATTATTACGTTCCAACAAGATGCGTGTGATCTGTTAAAATTATTGATAAACCTGTTATTTGTATTATACTGCCCTGAAGAAGCTACGGTAGTGGCGAAACCCGGTCAGCAAAAGTATAAATAAAAGTGATGTAAACAAAGTTATTGTTTTATTTTTAAATTATAATGTCACACCACCAAGTTACCGCTTCATATGAAAATATACCATAATATTTAACCTATTAAAACATAAAACTCGCCGATTAAGTCTATCACAAATGAGGTATTTTTCCGTTGATTTGACGATACAATGGTTAATTTTGTCACCGTTAAATGAATATTTTAGAGCCCCAAAACACTGAACGGAAAGAATGTTAATAGCTGAAAATTATTACAGACTAATAAATTCTAGACTGAAAACTGTACAGTTTTTATGTGACCAGGGATGAGTTACAATATTTTAGCTGCTTCAGAAGAACACATTCTAATGAAATTAAACTGTAAAGTTTATTTATACTTTTGTAAAACATGTTTATGTGTTGATAAAATTTTGCCGATATTAATTTTTGCGGCTATCCAGAACTATAGGTATCCAAACGGGTGAAAAACTTTTTGTATACATAAACACGTAGTTGTATAAAAAAAACCTGCGCAATAAACGCATTCTAAATATGCAATAAATCTCCAATCGCCCCGCCCTACCGGTGATCAATAATTTGATTCGAATCAAATATGCACACAGATGCTTTTCCAACTTTTTCTCGCTTTCCGCCGCATCTTTAACGAGGGCGGCGCACTTCAAGGGGGGTTGTAAAGTATTGGGATAAATGCTGCGGAATGAATCAATTGATAAAGCGGTGGCATTGTCAAGGAGTGGAGGCCATTGTTGCTTGTATGAAGAGCCCGCGGTCGCCGGCCGCGTGGGGGGAATACCAAGTAGACGCACGCGTCAACGCCATACCACCAGCCACCAACCGCCAGTGCTTCAGTTTAGATACGATAGGTAAAGAAACTATCGAGAAATAGATATTTCATAATCATATGAAATGATGGGACCTATTCTTTCTGAAACAGAAACAATGCATTTAAAAATATTGTCCATTATTTCATTATTACTAAAATTGAAAATGATTATAGGAATTTTATAACTAGTGAAATAGCGCAAAGAAACGAAGGTCCAAATACGTTAGAAAGATATTATTTTACTATGTTAATCAAGGTAAGTGTGATTTTAAAATATTCAAGTAATTGTTAATTGATAACTGGAAAACCAACCGTTGAACCAATATTTCAAAAGAAACATTGTTTTGTGATTAAATATTTATTTATAGTTATTTTAAACTTAAATACGCCATTATAATAAATCTGATTTCGGGAAACGATTGTTTCGAAGATTCTAAGAAGAACTTGAGTAAAAACCGCACAAAAATGTGCTGTGAATAATCGATGGAAAAACTAAATAAAAGCTTCTTCTTTCCTTAATGGCTTTCACTCTTCAGTGATAAAAGAAGCACATCCATAATTCAGCGGAGTCCTCTAAAACTATATAACCAGCTTTGATCCACTTAAGTTTTACGCATGCCGCAGGTGCATGATGTCTGATCTGTCATCCATTTGATAAGATAAAAGCTTTGATAAGCTTGATCATCTGACTGTACCGCTACTGGAGGTCTGATAGAGAAAATGCAGGCGAACCTCTCGTCATACATAGTTGGCTAGTGAAGATAAATCATCACTATGATGTGACAGATACACTAGATAAAGACACGGAAGCTTTTAGATTTTCGTTTTAAATAAATATTTATTTTATGCAATAAAATAATTCCGTAGTTCCTATTCTCCATGTGATCCTTTAAAACTGATAGTGATTTTAGAAAATCTGATTTTCTTTGGCCTCACTTAAAAATATATAAAATATGGCTTTGCAAATGTCAAATGCTAAGACCATCCGATTATTTTGACGATCATATTTCAAAATGATAGATACACAGTATTTCCAGTAAATACCTAAGTTATTAGCTGTTGTACACTGATTCTCCTGCGTTTTTTTCCTAGTTACTTTCGTCATTTCCCACTAGTGTGACTTTTTTTACTTAACTTAGAATTTAGTACCCGTAATTTTCAAACTAACCTATTTCGTTTGTCCATTGTCCCACAAAAAAATCCTAAATAAAACACCCCAGTCTTTTATCCAGGTTTCAGTCGGAATTTATACAAATTGAAATTCGTAAAGAATGCAAGGCTGATGTAAGCGTAATGAGTAAGATTAAGAAAGGGACGCTTAGATGGTTTGGGCATGTGGAGCGAATGAACGAAGAAAGGAGTGTAAGAAGAATGTATGACGCGAATGTGAATGGAAGAAGAAGCCGAGGACGTCCGAGGAAGACATGGCATGATCAAGTGAATCAAATACTTGAGTCGGGCCATGTCAGAAGTCGGAATAATAGAAGAGAATGTATGAGACGATGTATGAATGTGAATGAAGCAAGAGGTGTATGCCAAGATCGAGTTGTTTGGCGGTCCGTCCTCTCTGCCTACCCCTGCGGGGAAACGGCGTGATGGTTAGTTAGTTAGTTAGTTACATATTTTTTGTTTCTCTTATTTTCACGTTTCAATCCCAAGCTATGAATTTTCTATTAAAAACGGTAACTAGGTCCGTTAAATATCTTCTGTAAAATGTAGGTACCTACATTCATAAATGCTAGCATTTTCATCTACACAGCATCCCCAAAGATGGTGACCTTGGTGAAAATTATTTCCCTTAGGGCCTTCTGTGTGGAGAAACTGTAAAAAATCATAGAATACACATTCAAAAGTAATAAAAAAGTTCTAAGGGTGATACAAATCTTTAAAATAATGTATGGATTTATTACGCTTCCTTTATATTATAAAAAAAAACATTAAAGACTTCTTAAGAATATGGTTAACTGTAAGAGGTGCATTACCGTCTGAAAGGTACAACAGTACGCATCACATAAATAAAAATAAATATTTTTATAACCATCACCACTTCAATCGTAATTTTATTATGACCCCATAGGTCAATAAGTTTTAATTTCGGGGCATTCAATGATGAAATGTGAATTAAGGCTTTGAATTCAGATGTGGTTATGGTGAAAAATCGAATATCATTACAAGCAGCTATTTACTAAAAAAATAGTTTCCTGTTTTCGTAATGTATCACACTTCCTCAAAAAAGAAGTAAATGCTTTCTAATAAAATACGGTAATGTCTCACTACTTGACGGTCTGCGTGGTGAGACCTTGGTTGTAAATCTGCGGGTTTTTCACATGCAAATCCAAATATCATCCCATTAGAGGTAAAATTCATTAGGGGTAAACGAAACGTGACACACGATCACAGATGGGGGTAATTTATGTATAAAAATATTTTTTTTTTAAATACACTCTTACCACTTAATGGTTTTAAGTATACAGATGATTTTTTTGTCGGCGGGTATTTTTTACATACGGAATATGAAATGCAATAAATTGTTTTTGCTATGTTTAAGGCTCAAATCCTACAAGAAACTTTAAAAAATACTATATTTGTTATAATAATATATTGTTTTTTTTTTTTGTAAATTCCTTGAAGGAATTGTGGTTTAAATCAACAATAACATTTTATTCCCTCGTACATCCGGCTATAAAACAACAGTATTTAAAAGCATTAGGTGCTAAAAGTGTTTTCAAAAATTTGTTAATTAACACTATCTGTGAGTATGAATCACATTTCGTTTAACCTTAAATGCCATACTAGATGCATGACACATAGTAACTTTTAAAAATGACGGGTCGATATATTGCAAAATTGTTAGACATTCACGTATCAAAACGTTGCCTGTGACAGATTTTTAACAATAGAGAAACCTTCCCGGGTTTCAAATAATTCGAACAATGTCTATTTAAACTCTCGCACATACAATTATTATGGAGGAATTAACTAAGCAGAGTATTGATCTCGCTTCGCCTCCCTCGGTGGGAACCCGACACGTTTTGTACACTCAACTTTAATTACAATATCTAAATATCTAGATTCTTCACAACTTTATTTTTCTCTTTTGCTTCCCCTAAAATGCGTCTTTTGACATCACAATCTTCCACAAATTGATTACCATTGTTCCAATAGCTCCCTACAAATGGAATGATTAAAAAAAATTATCGTATAGTCCTCTTTTAATTTTTTTTTCCTTTAACCGCTTTATTCCTCCAGAAAACTCATTAATTACCCCTTCCCCTGTGGTCGGCTCCTACTCGAACAAATAAATATTTATGTATGTCTATCATTATTTTGCATCTTATTTTAGTCCCAATATATTCTTGACGAAGGGAGGGTAGGTACTTTCGAAACCAGTCGATTATTATATTAAATTGAAGTGGTTCAAAACAAATCTAAGCGTTTACATTATAATTATGGCAAGCCATAAAGTAAATGCTTTTTTACGAATACATACGATAAAAAAATATTTATATTTGTCATCCCGAAAAGGGTTATAGTTTATTTTAATTTATCAACGGTATAAACGATCAATTTTTAATTAATTTATTCGAATAAATTATTGAAGCTAATAAGCTATTAAACCTATTGTAATATTTAGTCATTGAAGAAGATAAAAATAACAGATCACTATTGAAACAGGAAACAGAATAAGATATTGAAAACAAAAAGATAGCAACCGAAAATATGGGAATTAATTGAGAATAATATTGGTAAGTATTAAACATTTTAAGATATCTATCAAAAAATGTTAAATTAACAGGTATTATTAGCTCAGTGATTAGAGCGTTTTCCCGGTAAGTTAGAGGTTCTGGGTTCGATTCCCATATGCAACTAATACCGTTTTTTTTATTTTCTGATTAACTTTTCTATGCTTTTGTAGATCTATAAATAGCATGCGACCGAGTTGACAGAAAAAAGTTTTGGAAAGTGTTGTCCAAGCATAAAGTGAATACGAATCTTATACTACAGGCAATCGCATCTCTGTACGAGAGAAGTGTTGCATGTGTTAGGGCAAACGGTGATTTTACGGGGTGGTTTGACATCATAAAAGGTGTTAAGCAAGGACACGAAATGGTACCGTGGTCATTTGGTCTACATACGGATAATTGCAGGCAAGAAATGAAAGAAGTGGGCTTGGGCGCGAAAATTAATCGCCAAGTATGTTGCCTCTTGTATGCTGATTGCTAACAGAACGGAACATTATTCCCTCGTATCTAAGCTGAACGAATTATGTATGAAGAATGAGGTAATAATGTTTGAAAAAGAGAGTACGAACAGTGTGAAATATAGTTGGGAATTATAAATAGTTGGAGCAGGTCAAAGAGTTTATGTATTTAGGAAGTATGTTTACGAGACATGGAAAGACTGATATGGATATTGAAGGGTGAATGCAGGAAAAGCGGTTTGCGCAAACAAAAAGTTGTCCAAAGAACAGAAGCTAGCAGTCCACAATAGGGTGCTGATACCAACCCTAATGTATGACAGTGAGGCATGAAACTAACAGAGGAAGGATGAAAGTAGACTGAATGCTATAGAAATGAGATCTCCGAGATGAATGCGTGGTAACACCATGCATGATCGTGTGAAAAATGTTGAGAAGCATATTGAGCAAGATTAAGAAACGAACGCATAGATGGTTCGGACATATAAAGCGAATGAACGAAGATAGGAGTGTAAGGAGAATATATGACGAGAATGGAAGAAGAAGCCGGGGACGTCCGAGGAAGACATGGCACGATCAAGTGAATTAAATACTCGAGTCAGGCCATGTCAGAAGTCGGAATAAGAGAAGAAAATGTATGAGACGTTGTATGAATGAAGGGAGAAGTATATAAGATAATATCGGTTTGTTTGGTAGTCCATCCTCTCTGCCTACCCCTGCGGAGAAACGGCGTGATGGTTTGTTGGTTAGTCAGTTAGTTAGTTAGCTGGGAATATCTACCAAATTTGCATGAAATATCAAATATTCCATTCGTGAACAGGTGGATATTTTCTTTGTATTTTGCATCCATATTATCATAGATCATTCATAGTGAATGAAGATAACATCATCTGTGTGCATTGCTCCGAGACGATTGTTCAGGACTCCATTGAAGGCACCGCCCGATATTTAAAGGTGACGTCATAAATTTTCAACTATCATTTCAACCACTGTTGGATATCTACTTATCTCACGATTTCAGTTTATCTAGAGTCCCCACAAAGTGACATCTAAGACAAAAAAAATAACTTTTAGGGATTCGTATAGCATCATTTATTTTGTAATGTGTAGGATACATTTTTTTAAAAACTTTTTTTTGATAATAACTACTTTACTCGTACTGAAGCCCTCATTTTAATGTTTTATACGTACATTATTTTTAGTTCCTACATATGAGTTATTAAATTACATTTAAATAAAATATTACGTAAATAGTGGAGACAATGAAAAATTAAGGCAATATATTATACGATAGGATTACGAATCGTGTGAAGTGTAGTGTTATTTTTTTTAATGATATCCAATGTGTTTTATTTATATATTTATTTATTATTCTCCCATTTGGGCTTTTGCTTAGATTTTTAGAACAGAATGTAACGAGCTATCAAAAATTATAAGTGCACAGAGATTTTGAACCATAAAGTAACGACCCTTGAAAAAACATAAAATAGAACACAAAAATAATGTTTTAACACAAATCATTAACGCTACATTATCCAATCAATATTATTTAATTATATGATTCATCAAAGTTAAAGTTAAATTAAATTATGAATGGAGAATAAAATCTCAGTACTTCGACTAATACTGCATGCTTTTTATTCTGTATATATCTGACGAATGCGCTGATCGCGTTAGTTCCCTGTTTTCAATCGCCAACGAACGCTTGCAGGGAGTGACCGCACTACGGGGGTAGGTGCCACCCTTCGACATATATTATATGCGACACCTTTTTCAGACTAGTTTGCGGAAAACACAAGATATATAATATTTATGCCAATTTATCAAGATTTGAAAAAAAAAACAAGAAAATTAACCCTTTTAAGTCAAATAATAACTTTTATTTTCTGGAGATTTATTTGTCCACAAATTTTGATCTCGGGTAGTTATAGCCTTTTTTTACAATAATAATAGAAGTCCAGAGGGAAATAATTTCCCCCAAGGCCTATATCATCTTTGGGGATACTGTGTGGAGGGTCTTTTAGAGGATAAGAAGGCGTGAACCTATCTCGTGGTCTTGAAGAATTATAGAAGGTAGGAAACAAAGAGGCTGGCAGAACATTCCACAGCAGAGCTGTTGAAAACAAGAAGGAGTCGTAGAAGCGACCCGTTTTCATGTGACAAATTTCAACCATGTTCAAATGTTGGGCGCGCGTTTGGCGTGTTTCCTAACTGTCCATCGGTGCCGAAGAAATCAATGACGCTAGTTCCTCAGAGCATCTTCCATTAAAATACCGGTAGAACAAGGACAACATTTCCACCTGACGTCTGTGCTCCAAAGATTGCAATCCGTTTGTTAAGATAAAAAAAACCTTAAGGGTAATATTTTTTTTTAGATAAAGTAACCAAAAAACGTGTGTTTTTTTTTTGATCCTTTAATTAAAGATATTTTATAAAATATCGCACAAATTTAAAACCTTCTCGACCCTGAAATTGAAACGTCTTCCTTATTCCATTAACAGAAACGAAAAGAATATTTTACTCCCATTTTAAATTAGCCGTTTTTTTTAATGTTGTCGTTTAGGGTAATAAATACAGCAATTAACATATTTATTGCTTAAATTGATAAAAAAAACACCAAAATTCACTCGTTTATTGTGTCTGAGAAGCGATCAGGAAATTTCACTCAATGGTTCCCATCATACGTAAAATTTCCTCAGTGAGAGCAATATTGAACCTACGTTAAAAAGGCACTTCCTGTCCCTATAAAGACAAACACATTGCAGAGGAAAGAACTCAAGGAACACATAACTGGAAGAAAGATAACGCAATCGGTTGGCATTCCCATAATAATGGTTTGAAGTTGAACAGAATAAATTTTTTCTACTCGCTTCCATTCTAGGGTTAAACAAAAAAAGGGATTTTATTAGGGTTAATAGTAGTACTGTTAGTCAAATTCACAAATGTTTAGTCACACGTATAAAAAAAATATTAGACTTCGAGGGTTATGAAAATTCTAATTTTTTTATTCCTTCCTCCAATCGGGACAATATTCATCCCAGAGGATTCAACCCGAAACATTGCAATTTTACATATACTTAATGCTGTGAAAAAACAAAAACCAATAAACAAACAATCATGAGACAGTATCCATATTCATACATGCTAATAAAAAATAATCCATTCTGTAGAAATTAGGATATAAAGATACGGATCAACATAAAACTTAAAAATCCCATGAGAAATACTCCATGTCCATAAATATTCAATTAGATATATCGATCCATGTCAATGAAAAAAGTGTAGATTTTAACATACCTGCTGTTGTTTCACAGACCACAGTTTAGGTATATCGCGGCAACGTTTGAACTCCAAGCTGGTCGTAAGTTCAAACAAAACAATTCAAAAATATTTTTATGCAGTCTTCATATTAATATATTACATTATTTCCTATTGTTGAATTTGATAATTCCATTATGGTAATATCGCTTCCACAATAGAGAACAGTTCGGTTCCCGCGATGCACCGCGCACGCACACCGCGCAGGACGCCCTCCGCAGCATTGCACATTGCATCCATTGCACAATTGCACAAATAACTCCTTTGCCCGTCGGAACCATTCAAAGGCAATAAATACAAAAGTCAATTTGAATTTGAATAGAGAATTCCATTATTAATTCCGTGCCCGTGCGCGCACTGAAGGCACACCGCCGAAAGCTCCGCTGAAACCTTTCCCTTTTCCACATAAACGATAATCTATCAGAAAGAGAGGTTGCGATGGAGCTCTTGGCTGCAGGATCATTGCAACCATTTTTTTGCCGTTGAAATACGCAAATTGAAACCTGCGTACCGCTGTGGCCGTTGCATCTTATGCTTATTGCAACTCGCGTTGAAATGGTAACGACTCTTAGAAATGCATTCGATCTCGGATGAATAAAGACATTATTGTAATTTAATTGCATCCAGCCATTGTGATATCGATCTCGCCTATAATTTATGTAATTTACACCCAAGATAAAAGGCATGCGAAATTAGTATCAGTGATTATTTTTCGTAGTTCAAATTATATTCTGAATGGCGTGACTGCACTTAATTTCTTTGGTCGGATCGATCATTGCAGTAATGAGAAATATGCAATAGTAAATTGGATATAATTTATTCATTAGACTCAGCGATGATGCTGATTTTTAATCAAGGCTTACTTTTAAATGATTCATTAATATACTACTGTGGTAAGTAAAACACAGTAATTACCGTGGGAGTCATTCTCCAGAACGAAGGGTCGAGTTTTGTGTAACGTTTTAGCGTATTTACGATTGGCCTAATGTAGTATTATTTTGCAAAACCCTCGTAGACACTTAATCAAGGTCGACCCTACGGTTTCGCTTTTTGTTTCGTAATATTGTGCAGTTTTTTTTTTACATGAATACCGCACAAGATTCTAAACTGTTCCCAACCGTCTGGAGCCAGTGAGACTATGGCATCCCCAATTGGAAAATATTGTGAGGCTGAAGGTATTGGGAAGGGGAAGTGTAAGAGGAAGGTGGGGAAATACCTGGCTATTCAGATCTGGTCACCAATCACGGCTAAAAGCCATTTCAAGCAACGTTTCAATTCTGAATGGTGGTAATTCTCCTGGGCGATACTGAGAGTATCTTCCACTCTGGAACGTGCGCAAATATACTAAATATTATTTTTAATTAATTAATTGTAAACAGCACAAATGAATTAAATAAAATTTACTTGGGCACGCCGGAATTTGAACCCGCGACCTTCGGATTCGTAGTCGAGAGCCTTACCCCTCGACCATGGAGGCCGTCAATCCGTTTACCAATCTGTAGCAGACCCTCCACACAGCATCCCCAAAGATGATATAGGCCTTGGGGGAAATTATTTCCCTTCGGGTCTTCTGTGAGGAGATTCTGTAAAAAAAAAATTCTCGAATTTTCTAAAACATGTTTGAAATTAAAGGAAGCAAAAAATAACGTTTTTATTCCAACAAGAAAGTATTGGTTGTATTAGCTTCAAGAGATTTTGTATTTCTCCCGCAAAGTCCCTCCATCACCAAACCCGCTAATTAGCCCTGCAGAAAATTATCTTAATTAAAATCAATGGTGTCTCCCATATCATCCGATAAAAAGTACGAACCTTATTCTACGTGAAAAATGAATCGATTTTTTTGCTATCAAAACCAATTAATCTCGGATGACAGAAAGGGAAATGAGGGCATTTTGGGCTGAAAATAAGTGCAGTCCTTCGTACTGTCGTGATTATTTATAGCGTACTGTATATTATTAGCTTGATAATAAGAATTAAGCAAAGAGAATTCGGGGATGTTACAAATCATGTCTGGTTCTTCGATTTTTCACGTCCGCCGCAGGTACCTTCGTCCCCCTCACTTGCGGAACACTACCGCACTCATATAAAATGGTCTAATTAGATCATACTGAAAACTCATGAATGAAATTATGTGCTTTATATACTCATATATTTTTCAAAATGCAACAAGATTGGTAGGTAGGTACTAACTTCTTCATTATAATAGGTAGGTACTTACTTCTCCATTGTAGTAAGTAGGTACTTACTTCTCCATTGTAGTAGGGAGGTACTTACTTCTCCATTGTAGTAAGTAGGTACTTGATTAAGTTAAATATTGTTTTTACTGGAAGCTGTATTGGTGCATTCTTTTTAATATTCGTAGGAATAGTAGGGTACTTAAAGTAGAATTTCACAAAATTGCGCTATGTATTTTTAATATTATTAATATTTTTAGTGTTTTACTAAAACTTATTTTCAATTCATATGATATACTCATATAAGAAACCGTGTTTGCTTTCCGGACGGCAATAGCAAGCATAAGTTTTGTATTATTTTTGCGAAATTTTTTGTTTTGTTTTTTTGACATGTAACCACTTCTCAGTGGGAAGTTAATGAAGTTTTTTTGTCACCCTAAAAATATTCTTTTCATACTATTCCTGTGATAAAATCAAATATACTAATTGCTATAACAGATTACAGGAATATGCCTTTTTTTTAAACTTGAGTTGCTTTTAATTGTTATCATAAAATGAATCTGTTTTTTTGTTGTTGTTATTATACGTGTGTGATGGCATGTATTGTGCTATGTACAAATGTATGTATAGAAAAAATTTAACTTTTTATGTTGAGTCATTTTTTTCCAAAGGAATGTGCTGATCCAAAATACTACATCCAAAAGACAGATTATCATATGTTTTACTTTGAATTTATTTTGTGACGTGCATGCTGCACTTCGATAAAAACGTGTTCACATATTGCATTACGTGCAATGGTGATATACACATAAAATCATCAAAAACCATTCACACTTGATTTTAAATTGGCTCAGATTTCACTCCACATAAACAATGAATTTCGAAAGAAACTTTAGGTTCCATTAGCACGTATTCAGCACGGGGATAATTTTTGGAAATTTACGAGTATCAACTCTCCGCAGTTCTCAGTACCTGCTGCACTTGCCAACATAAACATTAAGCATGAAGACATTTACGGGGTACAGGAAAGCAACCTTTCAAGACAAGTGGCTAATGAATGTGATTTCTCCTTTCCTGTATCGAGCGGAACGTATCTCAAATAATGCGGTATATATTTGCAGACATCATCTCATCATGAGTGTTCCTGATAGGGTAGTCTTCGTGGTCTAATTGCATAGGTACTTCAATGTATTTTTAATCTAATTGTATAGGCATATATGTTTGATTTTCTTTTTGTATCCAATTATATGGGCACCTGAACGTATTAGAGGATCTAATTGTACGGATTCTTGAAAAATACATGTTTTTTGATCTAATTGTATAGGCACTTGAATGTATTAGTTTATCTAATTGTACGGATACTTGAATAATACATGTTGTTGGATCTAATTGTATAGGCACTTAAATGTATTAGTGGATCTAATTGTACGGATACTTGAATAATACATGTTTTTAGATCTAATTGTATAGGCACTTGAATGTATTAGAGGATCTAATTGTACGGATTCTTGAAAAATACATGTTTTTTGATCTACTTGTACGGATTCTTGAAAAATACATGTTTTTTGATCTAATTGTATAGGCAC
The DNA here is from genome assembly GCA_022606495.2 of Halesus radiatus. Taxonomy (NCBI): domain Eukaryota; kingdom Metazoa; phylum Arthropoda; class Insecta; order Trichoptera; family Limnephilidae; genus Halesus; species Halesus radiatus. The sequence continues at coordinate 89,475 of JAHDVE020002585.1, forward strand.
TTGAATGTATTAGTGGATCTAATTGTACGGATACTTGAATAATACATGTTTTTGGATCTAATTGTATAGGCACTTGAATGTATAAGTGTCTCTAATTGTACGGATACTTGAATAATACATGTTTTTGGATCTAATTGTATAGGCACTTGAATGTATTATTGGATCCAATTGTACGGGTATTTGAATAATATATGTTATTGGATATAATTGTATAGGCTTTTGAACGTACAAATAATAAATAATACGGGCTTTTTCATTCGCATCTGTTCGACATAAATCACAAAACTTGCTTTCAGCATTGAGGAGTGATAGATATCAAACATAAAAAACTATTAAATTTATTACAGATATGTCCTTTTAAAAACTTTCGGATAGAAATACCTTGTCTTTAAATAGAACTTTTTAACAAAACTTTATTGTGCACATTTCTACGTCAACGCATTTTCACAATAACAACAAAAACGCCAATAAAACATCAGCTAACAAATATTGTTTCCATACAGAGATTTAACTTTTTGCAGTAACATCATAGTTAATAAATCCATAAAATAAATCTTATTTGTTGTCGATTTGTTTCAAATTAAAAACTTATTTATAAAAAAAATTCTTAATGTTCTGGTAATAAGTCAAATTAGAAGTAACCTATTTTGAACAGCAAATTATCAAAAACGTCCAAATTAACAGGATTTGTTCCTCTCGTAGTATTTTTTACAAGCGAATCATCGGAAACACCAAAGATGACAGATTAAAAATACATAATCAAGAAATAAGTAAAGACAAAATGCAATGGGCAAAGCCGGGCATGAAACCAGTTTTCTACTGTTTCCTTTTCTGGTTTGTCGAGAAGAACTAATATTAGATTTTATTATTTTTATTCAGTAATTTACAATCAGCACAGTCTTTATGTTTGCTTCACATTCTTCTTCCTTTAGAGCCGTGGCTCAATTTTCCGCAAAGCGCCATAAATGTGTTTTTCGACACATTTACAACTTTTATATCTTTATTTATCTATCCGCCATAATACTAGTCGATCAACATCATATAACGAATTGGGAGCAATAACAAATAATCAACAAAAGCCATCTTGTGAAAATATTGATACATCATTTAGATTGCGATCTCGCCGTACTTTGCTCAAAAGTAATTTGGCGATTAATTTTTATGCATTTTACAAGGGGAATTCATTGGCATTTTGATGCCATAACCGACACTGGGAAAAGATTTATACGATGATAATGAGAGCTTTTTTGTAAGCGAATGTGGATCAAGTTCGTTAATTCTCACATAAATTTTACCGACGTAGGTACGAACTCTGACAGAAAATAAACTAGAGAAAAAAATCATAGTCATATAAGACATAAGATTACAATACTGAAACAAGCCTCTATTCAAGTAAAGGAACGCCGGTGTGTCCGTCACTCAAAACGATAAAAATTAAAAACAGAGTTGTTTTGTCCTGTTTTCTCTCTTCTTCGTTCTTGTATGAAAATCTGAACACTTAACGAAGTATTGAAATGGTGGCTGTAAGATTTTGATATGTGGATATATAGGTAGATCATCAAAATATCGTGGAGAGATGTGATAGATCTTTCTTGTTGTTCTTCGTCGAAAAGCCAAAAAATGTGATATCGTACTAGATATAAGATAAAGAAATCTCTAATATCTTAAGGTCCTTCAATACGACTGGTTTTCCCGACACTGACAAAAACCACCGCGTCGTCTACCAACTTTAAGAAAGGGCGACCGGATGGTAGAATCTTTCACTGAGATGGCTTTTGTCAGTATCGGGCAAACCAGTCTTGTAGAAGGGCCATTAGTCGCAGAAAATACAATTTTATCCAACTGATATTCCGTTGAAAGATTGATAAAAGGACGTACAAAGGGAAGACGCTGCACCTGATGACTTTACAATTTTAGTACAATTTTTTCAGCTTTCCTGAGAAGAATACCCTCGTCATACCAACCTATGGTAGGAGAGGGTGCAATAAGAAAGTATATGCCCTGCCGCAACTAATTAATAGTTTTCTCACGTTAAAGATGATGCCACACCTTTATTGCCCACGAGTAACTCATTTATTAATTAATTTTCTATTTCTATTTCTAGCAGTGATTTGCAAATATGTATGGACATTTTACAAAAAGACTACATTGAACTTCTAAAATGGTCTCATATGACTCTGGATTAATTATCAATACAAAAAAAAACTAAATTTATCCACATTACAATACTCGGCTCAATTTTAATGAAGGATTAATGGTTCCTAAGCATAAAAACAAATATGGACAAAACTTTAGATCACATGATTCCAAGTAGTATAAATATGTTACCCGCTGAAATTAAAAACATTAAAAACTGTATTAAAACTAAACCATTAATACATCGAAAACTTGGCTAGCTGGAGGAAGATATTTATATTAGAAATAAGGAAAAAAAAATATGATTAAATTATTTTTTTTTTTTAATATATTGTTGTAGAAACATTTTATTATAAGATTCTTGAGAAATATTTATGTTTTAAGCTTGTTAGAAGTGTCTTATATGTTTTTATTTTATATACATATATTTTTTTGTTTGTTTTTATTTTACATATTTTGTAACCTTCTCCGTAAATTTTGAGTTTTAAACAAGCTCCCGTTAGACAAACCACAAACAAGTAGTTTATCGGGACTTTTTGCATTGTATTTTTTTTCTTTTGTTAAATAAAAAATTCACTTAAAAGTTGTACATTTTGTTACGTAACACAATTAAATAAGAGATTCTAGTCGTTGGAAGAATAATACTTCTAGCCGCTAGTTAAATAAAGATACATCTAGCCGCTCGTCGGCGCTCCAACCAATAACGGCAAGTTTCCGCCGGCCATCAATATTATTGACCAATGAGATAAGATACGGGACATAGCTTCCGGCCGCATTAAGGTGTGGGCTAAGCGATGACCCGCCATTCCATTACGAATCCAGATACAGAGCCATCAGCTGCGTGCGGCGTGCCTTGGTCACGTGGCCGCTCGCTATTGCATCAGTACTTTATAAACGCCTTACTACCTCTGCATTGCACATAAATATTAAAGCCAGTACCTGTAAAGTCCAAAGTCCCTAGTCTGCACACCTTACACCAACGGAATCGTGCCTGTTGTCGCCGACCGCCATGTAAGCAGATTTGAATTCATCCTCTTGTACGTGCTGTTAATAATTGTGCCCTCGAATAACATGTCCGGTCGGAGATTCCTCAGAGAGAGATTATTAAGAAACAGATTAGAGTATGATCAGCCCCTAGATTCGAAACCCCGTATGTGATTACTTGTAAATGTTGTCCTGTAAATAAACCCCTACTAGAAAGCACACATCTCATCATTCGAGTAGTTAGTTACCTTTCCCCGACATAAGGCTGTGGCCATATAGCAATTTCTAGACATTCAACGCTAAGAACGCTAAGAACGCTTAAGAACGCTAGTGAATGGCATGGTTGTGTCGAAACCGGTAGCGAATTTAATATGTCAAAAATAGCAAAAGTACATAGTAAATAAAACTTTCAATCAAAATTTCTATATTTCTATCTTTTGTTGTTTTAAACCCTCATAAAAGCTCTTCATTGCTTTTTTTATCATTTATCGTTTTTCATATTATATTGCATGTCTGATACTTTTAGTTATACTATGTAAAACTTTAAAAGACGTAAATGATTCAAATAAATTCAATGTACTCGTAAATATACCTTTAATATATCACGTTTTGAAATAGGGAAAGTCGCATTATTGTACATATTCCAACTCCATTATATAAGCTTTTCGCTATAAATCCCTAAACATGTAAACATTGGTGATAAAACTGCCGACCGCTGTATGTGGGTTTGATAACCTGTGTATTCCTATAAATTATTGCATAGTCATCATCTCATCCATTTCTGCAATAGAAAGGTGACGTGCGTTTATTCGCACTTTGCACAATGCGTCGTCATGATTAATTTATTGATAAACAATCCCGTCAAAGCCTTGTTAGAGCTAATCTACCCCGGGTCTGAGTTGTATGGGACATGCAGTTTATAGGAAGGTTAGTTTAGTATACTGATGAGATTGATAGGAAAATACACGTCTACAGTGTACCCAATGATACGAACAAAATCCTTTATCCATTATTTATTATCTTCCAGTAAGCTCCAAGAGATTCAATGTCGTTTATTTTTTCGATGTTTATATTATTTTTACAAGTATAATGCAGTTTTCATTGCTTATTTAATATGTATCATCTTATAAATAATAAAACCGTAGTGATTCAACCACTAGTTTTAACTACACATTAATAGCACAATCATTGATAATTTTTTTACGTTTAACTTACGTCAATTTATTTCATATAAGAAGTGATAATTTATGACAAAACTAATGTGTTTTTAAAAATTGGGTTATACAAGATCTCCGAAAGTAAACTGCAGTAACTTCTAGAGGTGATTCTATATAATGTCACAAGTAAAAAAGATAAATAACGTCAAAAACAAAAGAAAATCCCTTCAAAAATTATATTTCGAAAAAAGCTATTGATCTTTTTTACTAGTAATATCGTGTATAAACCTCCCAAAATTATTAAGCTTTACCCCGGGACAACTTGTATGCAGGTAATTTTGTTGAAATATTCTGCAAATCAAAACACAATCGTGACGTTTATAATAATATATAATTATTTTTCGAAAAATGCCTGTAAAACGGGGAACAGTCTTTATTTAATTCACTTCGTGTGAATTCCGAAGCCCGATGGCGTAACGGTAGGAAATTGAAAATTAATCATAAGGCACGGGGTGGACCCCCTGCTAAATAATTAACACCCTGCGATTTGTTCTGATACAGAAAATTACAGACATTCAACAGGGATCATATTAGGTACCGTTACTATTTCTGAGAAATTAAGAAATTTAAGTGTTAGCCTTAAGTTTTGTAAAGGAAATTTTCATATTCCCTTCTGATTACGAATTAGTCACTCTCACACAAAAATACTCCACACAACTGTTTTATCAACTGTATTTTTCGGTTAAACAGATTTTTTTTTTATATGAATACCGCACAAGAGTCCCAACTGCTCCCAACCGTCTGGAGCCTATGACATGCCCAATTGAGGAATTTTGTGAGTCTGAAGGTATTGGTGAGGGGAAGGAAAAAGGAAAGAGGGGGTGGGGAAATAACTGGCTATTCAGATCTGGTCACCAAACACGGCTAAAGGCCATTTCAAGCAACGTTTCAATTCTTAATGGTGGTCTTTCACCAGGGCGATACTTAAGATTATCTTCCACTCTGGAACGTGCGCAAATATACTATATATTATTTTTAAATTAATTAATTCTGAAACAACGTAAATTAATTAAATAAAATTTACTTGCGCACGCCGGGATTTGAAACCTTCGGACCTTCGGATTCGTCGTCGAGAGCCTTACCCCTCGACCATGGAGGCTGGATTTTACCAGATTGCAAATATCGCGTTTTGAATAGTTGTAAAAAAACCGCGCTAGCGTTTTACGTTAGTAGAGCACACACCTAATGAAAAAATTTAAATAGACCAGACGCTATTATATTATACTCCCACTTAAATGAAGTGTATACTTACTAAGAGAACAACGTGCTTTTTCAATTAATTTATCATATTTCTTTACAAGTGATATATTATTTTTATTTTGTCTGCCGTTTCTATAAACAAAGTTTTTCCAACATGTATTTACGTTGTGTACCGTTGAAACCTTCATTACTATACCGACTCTAATCTTTATGCCATCATAAACAAAAGACATTTCTCGACTCTATTATTTGTGATGATTGATCACGACAAATTATTAAATTTTGTTGAACTAAAGCACAGGTGCCACGATCCAGCACTGTCCTTGTTTAATTATTGCACGAAATAAAACGAAAGCTAATTTGGTGGCGGTCATAAAGAACACATAACTGGGGCGCATCCATTACTTGTGGATCGGGTTCGAACTTCCAACCTATACCACGCCATTTCGAGTGGTACGTAAAGCAACGTAACGCATCTGAAACTCCACGGGTACACTTCGAATCGTCATTATAAATCACTCAGCCAGTTGATGTTATGACTAAGAATTTTTGATACCATGACTCCATGGTGCACTAGTTACAGATAGGTCAGGTGTCGATCTCAGAAACTGGTGTCCAGATTCGCAGTAACACAAGGGGAAGCGTTTTCGTGGTCGCAAGATTTTTCAACCAACGCGTCATTTGTGTTATTAATTGTTTTTCTTCATATGATACAATACAAGAATCTCAATTGAGTAGGTTTTCATCTGCCATCTTTTAACCTATTTCCTTATATTTCTCAAAAATAATGATGGAACTTTGGATGAACCATTGAGTATTATAAAACACACAATAATAATTTATTGCACTTATTAAAATATACCTTATTCTCACTCAAGTTAACAGTTTCGCAAAGTGCCCATAAAGCCAGCTTTTCAGGCATCGCTTCGACCATGGATTGATTACTAATTTGTCAAAGGTCATGGAGCTGCAACGCATCGTAAAATGAAACATGTATTAACATTAAAGTAAAAAGGAAATATCACATGATAAATAAACGTTATTTTCATATACATTTAAAGTAGCCCTTTTGACAAATACCCACCGCTACTATGTAAATGAGATACTTATGGAAGAGTTACGTGAATCGGGACTAAAGTGATAAAACTGCGTTTAAATTTCACACATGTAAGGCAAGTACCCCATATTACAATCGGTCAAAGTCTCGGTCCGTTCACTTTTCACGCGAAGTTATAATGAATACAATATTTTGTATCGCTGTTAATGTACAAACGTTTTCTCATATGAAATCAGTTCGAAGGGCATATGCATGTGTTATATGTGTGTATTTAACCAAAACTTATAGATGTTAATGAACTGAATAATACATCTGTTTGCAAATGTACAGTAGCAACTATGATAACAGCTGACAAAAAATTGAAAAAACGGTATTAATTTTAATTTTAACGTCATTACCGTACAACTATTCCAACAGCTCCAAAGTGCTGCGGTCTCATACACGGCTAGAAACAATTTAAAAAAAATAAAATACAATTAATTGTTGCACAAATAATTCATATTCATACAGGCACGATGACTAATGCATGGCGCTCATTAATAGGAACGGCTACGCTGCCTGTTTAATAGATAACTTAATTTTGAATCATATTTTTTTTAATTAAAGGTTTAGTAAATATCTAGTACGGATGAGAAGTATTTTATTTATTTTTGTTTTAAATTATGAAGTATATGCCAAAAAAGGGGTAACTAAGAAAATTATTTGCGGGTTTATCCTATTTTCTTTTTTATTATCGTACTTGCTATGTAAATATGATACGTAAATAAAAATATTGAAAAAAAAAAAACATTTGAAAAAAAACGCTTTTTCGGGTCTACATTTTTAATTGTGTACGGGAAATTTGTGTTCCAACGTAAATTGATCGTTTTTAATTTAATTTAAAGTCTACCATAATGCTTATTTTTTTTTTTTTAATATTTCATTATATTTTCAAACCAGACTTCAAAACTTTTTTTAAATCACCGTTAGCACCCAAATAATTGTTAATAAAGGTTCCTCTAAATTCGTGAAAAATCGATCCCTGAATGGCCTATAATTCATAATGTAAAACAAAAATAAATAAATTACTTCTCATCCGTACTACATATTCACTATACTTTTCGATGAAAAAATATCATTAGGTGTAGGTGAGTATTTTGGCCTCAAATACAAAATTAAGTTTTGTATGAAACAGGCCGCGCAGCCGTTCCTCTTAACAAAAAAAACTGTTTTTCTGAAATAGTCACACATATTATGATAACAATTTTAAAGCCTTGTTCCACTTTTTTTATTTTTTGACCTGATCGGTTTAAGCCTAAAACGGTCATCTTCAGCCGGTATAAATTTCCTTCAACTACGGTGTATATACAATTTTTGGGGTATCAGGGGTGGGAAACTTTGATTAAATGTACTTGAATATTATTAATCAACATTGCTACATTATGATTTTAGAAACTATGGGGTTTAAGATGTTAATTATTATTTTATTTCTATTAATATTACTCGTATATCTTTATATGCATATCTAGATTTAAAAACTATTAAAAATGGGTTACATTGTCTTTTTAATATTGTGATTTTTTTATGCATTTACATGTTGAAAGGTTGGCTTATTCTAAATTTATGATCAGTTTACTATTAGATTATCCCATCTTCGTTGCTATGTCATGTTTCTCAACTGAATTTCTAAGTATTTTCTTATCATCATCATTAAGACATATTTACAATGGTTTTATTGAATTACTTACTATTTTTTATTTTATTTAATATAATACATATAAAATATTTAATAATACAGAAATATCTTAGAAGCTGATTTAAAAAAAAAGTATAAATTTATTTAACATAAACTACCCAACTCGATAGAGAAAGATTTCTCCTGTTTGAGTTGGGGAGCAGCGCCATGTAGCGACAGTAACGGTAACTAAGTATAGAAATAACTTACATGAAGAATGTAATATAGATACAGTTTGTATTGTTGTACACGATAGTTACTTTAAAATACATGATAATAGAAATGCAACAATAAGGCACATACAATATATATATATATTTTTTTATTTTTTTTATTTAATATGATAATTTTTTTTACAGAGAGTATATAAAAATAAGACATGATTCATATAGTGCAACAAAAAATATAATATAGCTATTCCTCACCATAAAGAAACAAGGTTCTTGTGTTTGGTGAGTGATTATCGCTTAATTAATCAAATCATAACTTGAAATATTGTTGTACAATAGCAGGAAAATATGAATTTGTCGTGTAAATTTTGTAATTTATCACTAGTAATAGTATTAAAGAAAAAGAAAAGAAAGTAGAAGAAAAGAAGAGAAGATAATAATAAAAGACAAAAAAATCTAATAATAATAAAAAAAAAAAAAAAATTTAAAAAAAAATGTTACAGTAGTTTGAGGTAATTTTTTAATCTATGTTGAAATTCATGGATATTTTCTATAATTTTAAGATCAGATGGCAGATTGTTAAAAAAAGTTATTCCTAGATATAGGTATGTGTTTTGCATATGCTTAGTATTGAATGGCGGGATTTTAATGTTTTGCTGATACCTTGCGGATATATTAAATTGTAATTTATTTAACGTTTTTTCTTTTTCGTTTTTTTTTTTGAATAATTGCATATTTTTTATAAATTTTATCTACTGTAGGTACATTGAATATTGTAAAAAGGTTTTCAGTGGAAAATGATGATGGTTTTTTTTAAAATTACCTTTATTATCAATCTTTGAATTATTTTAAGTGGACTTAAAATATTATCATATGTTCCCCCCCAGCCAATAATTCCATATTGTAAAATAGACTGGACAATTGCATAGTACACTCTTTTTAGGTTTTCTAGTCTAAGAATATTTCTTAGTCTTATAAATATATATATACATTTTCTAATTCGTTTAACAAGTTCACAAATATGTGTTTTCCATTTAAAATGCTGGTCTATATATACACCAAGGTATTTAATTTTGGAAGTTGGACTAAGTATAGAACATGCTTGATTACAATTGATTCTGTTGCAGTTACTTTGGTGTATTATAATTTTTATTTCTGGTTTTGATTTAAATTTATTGATAGAGAAAGGAATAAATTTTGTTTTTCCAGTGTTAAGGGACAGTAGATTATTATCGAACCAATTTTTGAATATATTAATATCAGTATTTGCTAGCTTGTTAATAGAATTCCAGTCAGTACCTTAAATTATTATGACAGTGTCGTCAGCATAAGATATTATTTTTCCGTTTAGCTTTTGCATGAATATGTCATTTACATAGATGATAAAAAGTAGAGATCCCAGTACTGTACCTTGAGGTATGCCAAAATTACTTATATAAACACAATACATTTTAATTAGTCATATTTCGAAAGTACGCATTAAGGGAATACCCAGATTATATTGTTATCACCTGTTTACAGTTATTTCATTGCCTAGGCAGGTGTCTAGTAGCTAGTATTAATTTCATGGTGTCATGGAATTTTTAATTGTAAATTATTGTAATGGTTTTTAAATTGAGAAAATACATATTTTTCATTGGAACAGGTTATATTATTACAATGGATACAAGAGCAGGATTTCGCATGTGTATCTAATTGTCTATTCATTATAGAATTTCAGTCTAACTTTTTAGTTAGGCGGGTTATTTAAATTGATTCTAGCCTATCTAAATATTGACTGTCTTACAGGTATAGAGAACATTAACACCCCTGTGTATCAAATGAGTGTTGATTATCTAGTAGGTGCGCCTCAACATTTGACAATTCACCTTTATCATTCACCCAGGTAATATGAAGTATGGAGGCTGCCAGCCAAGAAATATACATTATTTTGACACTATATTTTTTGCAGAAACAACTCCTTAGCCGTTGATAACAAAATACAAGCATAAAATTTTAAAAAAAAACTTCATTGTTATATTGTAAGTTGAAAACCACCTAATTTTTTCGGTTTAATGGTATATTTATTAAGGTATTGATTTATGTATAATTTATCTATACTGGAGCCTCGTGTAAGGTTGTCATAAAATAAAAATTCATATCAGGAAACTTTCAGGGTAACGATTGCAAAAATTTCAACAAAAAACAATGCCTTGGTTAGTAAATTCCATACTTGAAAGAAAGACAAAATTTAAAGAAATATTTTTTTTGCCAATAGACGTCGTATCTAACCTGCAGGAACGTTAGTTATTTGGGCGGCATTTTTCTTTATTTATTTTGTTCCTAGCCTTGTATGGCACTATGCGCCCGGAGTCAAAAAGCTTAGATACCCAAACTGGGTATGTTATAAGGCTTTTAGGTGGAGGAAGAGGAAGTTTGGGAGTACCTGACTGCTCAGATCTAGTAACTTGAAGCAGTTCAAGCCATGTCTAAAAACGTTTCGTTTCTGAATGGTGGTCTCTCTCCAAGGCGATGCTGAGGCTATCTACTGACATTATTAATATTTGCAGCCGCAACAGCAACAGCTGTCATATCAACCAACCAAAAATTGTGTAGCGACAATTTATGTTCTAATACGAGTTATGTTACTCGATAAAAATACTTTTTTATGGAACTTTTTTTTATGTAGGTGTATTGTTGAAAAACGTGAAAATTATTAATTATGGGTCATAAATCTTTTTAAGCATTAATTTTATTTTTTAAAGCTCATTTAAAATGTATTTTGATAAGGAGGAGCCGTAATTTAATGACCCTAAAACGGCATTTACGAGAAAAATATCTCAAATGCTGCTCGTGAACTCTGTAAATCGTAATAAAATCGATACCTATCGTTTAAATTATTCGGATGGGGTTTATAGCATCGATATTTCACTTATAAAAGCATCACGTCGCAAAAATGCTGAGCTTTATCTTGAGGGTAATAAGGTGTGAGATTGATGATTGGAGTTGGATCAATGCAGCTTCGCGGGAGAATATAATACGGGGTCATATCGCGTTTTTATTGATGCGTGTCCACAGATAAATTCGGTATAACGACGATGCGGTGGCCTAAATATGATGCGTATAAAAATTGACCACAAAGTGCATATTGAAATCAAGTGCAAAAAACTCACACGCATTTGCATAAAACATAATTGTTTTTTAAACAAAGATTCAAATTAGCCGTGAAAAGAATCGAACTTAGGTAAATTAAATCATTTGCTATCGATTGAATTTAATTTCTATTCCCTAAATTGATGGATAAACTAAAGCAACGAAACTCTTCATTTTATTTTAAGAAAGTCAAATATTCCCAGGTTAGGAATAACATGACGACCTCCGTGGTTGAGTGGTTACGATCCTCAGCTTCGAATCCGGAGGTCACGGGTTAAATTCCCTGCGTGGTAAGTTAATTGTATGTTATTAATTTGTGTTATTTCAGAAATTATTCAATTAAAATAATATATAGTGGGTATATTTGCAGCAGGTTCCAAAGGGTAGATACTTTCAGCATCGCCCTGAGGAAAGACCACCATTCAGAATTTATACGTTGTTCGAAATAACTTTAGTTGTGTTTGATGAGCAGGTTACTTTCCACCTTCCTCTTTTCCATCTCATTCCTCTCTCCAGTTCCTTCAGCTTTACAACATCCAATTGGGGATGCCATAGTTTTGCTGGATTCGCTCAGTTGGGAGCAGTGGGGACTTCTTGTGCGGTACTCAAATATTTTTTTATAATTTTTAAACCGCATAATAAATAGTTAAGATTTATAGTTTTAGTTTTGATTGTCTCTAATTTAAAGTAAACTCTATTTAAGTATACAGGTACAAAGTTTAAATTTAATCTTGTAGGATTATTAAAAAAAACGGTCGGAAGTGGTTAGAATAAAATTCTGATTCAAGATTTGTTATTATTTTAAATGATTAAACTAATGTTTATAAGACAAGATTTTTTATGCATAGCACAAATATGGTAACAAATTATTATAAGCAATAATTATTACCTGAAAAATCATACAAATTGAATAATCTTCCGAGAAAAAATACATGATGCCGACGGGACACGAACCCGCGACCTTTTGTTCAAAAGGTCGCGGGTTCGTGTCCCGTATTCAATTTGTATGATTTTTCAGGTAATAATTATTGCTTATAATAATTTGTTACAAGATTTGTTAATTTATTTAATTATTTGTTATTGACCTTTCTTCCCTTCAGCCTTGTGGAGACGTTTTTTTAAGTAGACCTTTATCTTGCATTCCAACCTTCCTCTCCCACATCTCCTGCCTTTGCTCAATACCATCAACATAACAACGTTCCACAATTGGGATACCATCTCGACAGCTGGTTCCGGACACTTTTGACAACAAAGCCAGCAAGTGCCTTCAAGTCAACAGGATAGGATATATATATATAGATGTATAATTTATTGCAGCTCAAAATATTTTCTTTCTAATTCGCTAATATTTTAACAATCATCATATAAAACAAAACTAATAAAATAACAATTATTATTATTAATATTTTGTTATTAAATATTTTATTTATTTTTTATTATTTTTATTAACATTTTTGATTAATTATTTACCTACTCTAATTATATTTTGTTTAAGTTTATAATTTGTATATTCTTAAATTATTGTTCTAACTTTTATCATTTGTCTACACTTAAAGTTATTTTTTAGTATTCATATATTCCTGGGGATGACAGCATTGCTGTCGAAACATGTAGAGATATTTATTTATTTTTATAAAAGTGGTTGTAAACAAAGTACATTTTTAATTATTTGATTAATAAAATAACACTTAACTACCATAATAATACGTTGCTCGTGGTGAATAAATGGAAAAATATTTTCCCTCTCATAACACAAGGTTCTAGCTTATTATTGCTTGTTTGGGTTCAGTTATCTGTATTTTGTTTCAAACGAATATTTTTTTATGAAATAATCTTGAGGCTTTCACGCAGAAAACTTTTGTGAACAACACGATGTAATTGAATTATTTTCCGAACCGATCGTTATTCAATCTGGATTACCAATTTTCCCGTTCCTTTTTGAAAGAGTGATTCTCAAAAGGTACACTTACAGTGTCTAATGTGACCACCAGAGGCGTGACAAGATAAACACGTTGCATTGAATATCTCATTATGGCCGGAATCGTTATAGCGCGGTTTGGTCGATTTTTATTGCCGCGGCCGAAATCACCTTTGGAGTTTACGGCATTACTTTTTCGGTGATTTTTATTGTAATTGAACTTATCGCGTTATAAGAGTACAACAGTTTGCTTTACGACACTTTAAATTATCAAATGTGTTTGGAAATGGTTGTAAGGTGAAGAAACGTCGCTCTTGGAAACACATTCCGTCGATACCTATAACGTAATGCTGGCATTAAGGTTTACGGCCATTTTATGAACAGTTCCATTATTTTACTGCCAAATGATAACTAATGTTACAAGTGTCATGACTGAGCACTTTAAGGGGCCCTGTTTCATACTAAACGTAATTTTAGGTTTAAGGCCAAAATACTCACTAAATCTAATGGTGTTTTTTTCATCAAAATGTACGGATTAGAAGAAATTTATTTATTTTTGTTTTACCTTACGAAATATAGGCCGTTATAGGAATTGATTTAAAGCGATTTTAGAGGCACCTTTAACAATTATTTGGGGGCTAACGGTGATTTAAAAAAAAAGTTTTACCCCATTTACTTTGAAAATATAATGAAATATAAAATTAAAATTTTTATTAAAATATTAAAATAAGCATTATGGAGGACTTTTAATTAAATTAAAAGGGATCAATTTACTTTGAAACACAAATTTGCAGTACATAATATAAAATATCGACCCGAAAAATTTATTTATTTTTATATATTTTATTTACGTAATCTGATTTACATAACAAATATGATATATTTTTTTAAATATACAATAAACCCGCAAATAATAAGTTGCCTCTAAAATTATGAAAATTGATTTTTTTCATAATTTACAACAAAAATAAATTAAATACTTTTCATCCGTACTATATATATATTTACTACACCTTTAATGAAAAAAATATATCATTCAGTGTGGATCGGTATTTAGGCCTCAAATCCAAAATTAAGTTACGTATGAAATTGTCACCGCAGCCGTTCCTCTTAAACTTGAGATGCCTTTCCAGTGCTGGCTCTATGTAACCATCAATAAAACTAGATCTACAATTATACAAGTTGGTAAATGTATAAAAAATAATATATATTGTCATAGATGACTAATACATGCGAATCATCGAAAATCAATCATTGTCACTTTGTATACCTACATCGCTTCATTTATACGATTACGTTATTTTTATATAGAGGCGATACACATCACATTTAATTCACATTAAGTAGTTACTATTTCTATATATGTCTAAGAAGTTCATTGTACGTTGTATCAGGTCTCAGGAATAAGATACTCTGGTGAAAAACGTTGTTTTAAAAAATTTATACCTATTCACATAGATCAGCAAACGCCGATTTTTTTAGTACATAAGTTTAATTATTTTTTTATATATTTCTTGGGCATTAGCTATGTAAGGACTGCGCAGTAATAAAATTAAGTCACAAAAGTACAGTTAAAATTCTTCAAATATAAATTAATTATATGTACCTAATTATGCGTAGAATTTATAAATCGTTATTAAAAGTTAATAACAAACCACTTGATCAAAACGCTCTGTTCTGTTGGTACCATTGCATTCTTGACATCTGTCATACCGGGTCTCGTTCGCACGTATTCTGCTTTTGGATTTGTTTAAGTATGATTTTTTTTGATTTGGCGAAATTTAAATTTAATTTGGGTGATTTTAAGCTCTATAGTTGTTGTTAAATTTAAAAAAACTATTATTATTTGCGTAAATATGATATATGCATAAGCAAATCGACAACAAACTATTATTGTATTATAAATATGGTTATCATTCGTTGAAATAATGTTCCTATATAGGTAGGTACATAATTGTATTACTTATGTTAGTTATGGTTTAGTATGAATATAATATATGATGCAATTGTGTACGGTAAAGTTATTTCTTGTTTTCAGGTTAGGAAGACGAAAAAATAAATGAAAGTACTACTAGATTACATTTTTTGGTACACAGCAAAAACAATAGTGACGAGATGCTGACATTTTACAATGTATCCTGCAATTAAAATAGATATGAAATATACAATTAATAATGTTTCGAGTTTTTGCTTACAAAATCGAGTATATTTATTTTCATGGTGAATCCATCAAACGAGAAATTCAACGGCCCAGTGACGTCACACCCTATACGACATACAGTTCCTGTATTGTAGTGGTGGTAGAAATATTAAGACTTTCACAATTAATTAAACTATGAAAACAAACTAAATTACTGGTATTTCCGTTAAAGCGTAAATATAATAATATTTTTTTCATTAACGAATAATGTAGGTACATAAATTGTAACAATATAGTTAACATTTTATATAACGTGTTTTAAAACTACCTTTCCATTAAAAGCATTTGCTTTTGGATGGAAGAGGAGTATACATTAATTCAATAATTTTCTATTAGTTAAATAATATTTATGTGACATATATAAGCATTAATTATTAATATAATATTATGTGCAGTCATTGTAGTTAAATTATGAAAAAAAAAATATATAAGTAAATGTATATTTGTACATATATTTTGTTTTGTTTTTAATATAACGGAACTCCTTTTTATTACGGTATCCGCATCATAATACAAAGAAGTGAATTATTTATCGTAAGGTGTCTTCAAACAATTTTATTTAAAACTTCAGCTAAATGATTAAATTTTAATATCTGGGTAGTTAAGGACTAGCGGTCAGAAACGCAGTTTCCGAAAAAAAATAAAACAAAATTACATTTAAGCTTTTTATTTATTATTTCTAATATATTGGAATAAATATCATTAAAAATGTGTAACATATGTTATGTATGACAATGGTTTAATCTAATTAAAGACGTACGTATACGGTGTATTATTTGGTTGGAATAAAACAAGTTCTTTAGTCTGAACGTGAAAAAAAAGATTAGTAATATATTTTTCCGTTTAGTGTGTTATGAAATAATTTCTTATCTTACAAGGAGCTAAGTAATGTAAACTGAATTACGTCAGTTAAATACGTTTTATTAATTGTTTTTGTGTTTCATTCATGGAACTTTATTATAATTGTTTTTTTATTTTTATTTAATGTAATTCAAATTTTAAAATGCTATTATTAAATTCTGTAATCATGTATAGTTTTCATTATTGTGACAGCTATTTCAGCGTTCAAGGCCATTTTCAAACTGCCGCTTACCTGCTGCCACAATAATAAAAACTAAAAATACTTGCAGAACTTAATAATAACATTAATTAATTTGATTTACATAAAATTAAAAAAAATAAATAAATATGTGCCAAGAGGTCTCAAATACGTAATTTATTTCATAAAAGCCGAAATCATGTCGCACCGATATTTCCCTCAAGTTGAGAAGTTTTGAAATTTGTCGGAAAGAGGATTATTTTGTCAGGAATTAATTGCCACTGAGAGTTTCGCATTACTCCAGCTTTATTAAGCTTACATGAGAATGCGTCAACATTTTAACTTGTGGTCGTAAAATCTGTCCTCATTCCGCACATATTCGTGGCATTCCTTGCATATTCGTGGTAACTTATCCAAATTTAGTTTCCTGGAAAATAAAGGCTTGAGATTAGTTTTTTATTGTTTTTCAAAAGGCGTTTATCCATGTTCCTTGATCTGTTTCACTATCGTATGTACTCATATACGATGATGGTTTATTTTACTGAAATGTCAGTTTTGCCTACTGTATCAAACTTAATAATTGTAAAACATCAAACAAGTGAAGATCGTACAGATTTCATAAACAACCTTGCACTCCGGCAGGAGTCAAACCTGTAACGTTCCGAATCAAAGTCATATGCGTAGACCATTACCTACTCTTTGAAATAAATCTTTGAGTACTTGCCGCATCTATAAAACCCCTCCAATCTTCCCAGTTTCATATTGCCTCCCTTCAGTTCTCCGTGACCAAGGAAACCTCGGCCCACACCGTCCGATGAGGTTAAATAATATAAAGAAGTGAAGAAAATAAATCAAGAAGTAGTGGTAATATATTTTTTAACCGCTGGACTAAGAAATTCGAATCTTCATTTCTCAAATATCTTCAATCTGAATTCGTGCAATTTGGGATTGGCTAATTTGGGGACAGATCACATTAATTAACCACGATGGCTCTCTGCGAGCCTGGCCCGGCAGTTGACAAAACGGCCCGAGGCACGACATTTATTGCCGCAGAATGTGTTACCGTTTTGTTTCAGCCCAACCGAGGTATAGTTTAATGATTTGGGTGCTTAAACACCCATACAATTACGGTATCACGTAAGTCGTAAAGAAAATTAAGGAATATCATTCGGCGTGCCGCGCCGGAAGTGCGCTTCTTTCTACCCCGATGAAAAAAAAACGTTGTTCCAAAAATGAATCGATTCGTTAATCTTAAATCACAAATAAACACCAGGTAAGTAGGAGAAGTTGCCTTACTAGATTTCTATAGTCGTTATTGTAGTGTACTCGAAGTTGGTTATATGAAGATATTATGTACGTAGCCTGCTTACATACGTATATAGTTCCTGTGTAAACACGAACTCGTCATATCTTTGATGGATAAAAGAGATTTTTAAAGCTTCGTAACCCTTGAAATGGCCGGTGATCAGTGTAATATACAGATTACGTGGATTGCTTCCCACCTCTATACTGGAATCATTGTACTTACTATGATTAATTCCTACTTGGTCTATTTTTAAGTATCTGGGGTTTCGCTACAAAAAAAATATTTCTGAAGTACTGATAATTCAAAACAGGGCCCTGCGTAATATTTTTGGCTTACCATGGGATACACCTGTTAAAGACATTTACCGGTACGCAATATTATTACCGTTTAAGATTATTCCTAACCTTGAGATAACAAACAGTATTTTAAATGTGATCCAATGCTATACCCACACACACACATAAAACTTAACTATAATCACGACGTTCACCAATATGATATACGACAACACCACTAAGTACACATATCAAAAATACATTAAACACAATTCGGCAGAAATCATTGGAATGCATTGCCTACACCAGCTATAAACAAGTTGCCTGAGGAATTGAGACATGTGTTCATTTCGGACAAATCTCGAGATGATGTTCTTTAATTTTTTAAATGCTATTTGGAAAACCATTTATTATAGTTAGCAACTCTATTCTGATAGCCGTCCTTAAGTTTTGCAGATTCTCGTATAGGTATACTTCCTCTCTCTATGCATGTTTCGAGCCAGTACAATTATTTAAGTTATTTTCCTGTTGTTGGTATTTTTTTTTTTAATATTTTTATGTACGAAATTGCCTTGAAAACTTTGTAAAACCTTATTTTATGTAACAATAATTAACAGTCCCATAATGTGTTAAATTAATAACTCATGGAAGTGTAACATCGTTGTACGTCTCGTTTAAAATAAAAATGGAATAAACAATGATATGGAAAGCTGAAAAGAGCAACGTTTATTTAAAAACGCCTTTGAAAACATACTCAATACGTATTATGTGGAGTTGAAAATAAATATGTTATTTATTTCTACTTAGTTTGTAAAAATTACTAAATTAATATTGAGTTTGATGGGATTTGACTAATAATACTTACATATCGTCACCTTAATTTGTCAAATCCGTAAGTCCATTCTTTCACAAATTGAAATATGAACGCAATACTTCAGCATTAAAAAAATACATATTATTACGAAAACGTCATATACCTATAACTGATAATAAATACAAGTTAAAAAATGTAAAGAATAAATGTAAAAAAATAAACCCCCACCCTTGGCCCTTCACTCGCCCGTTTTTTATCAATCACAATAACACATGTGTATCTTAGTTCTTAGTTTAGTAGTATACTGACTAGAAAAAGCTAAACCCGGTCGGCAAAAATATATAACAAATAGAAGTGACGTAAACAAAGTTATTGTTTTATTTAAAAAAAAAACTGTTTCTACAATTAAATTTCCAAAATAGACTTACTAAAATTATGGTGGCGATATGTACTCGAATACCTAGCTACTAGTCTATGTATATTTTTTCATTGATTTGAAATCAAAGTCGTTTCCAGCCATGGTTTTTTATTAGATACAAATCACTGTAGAAAATAATATTAACATAACCTAAATGAAACATGAAAACGGAAAAAACGACAGAAAATAAAAAGATTTCAGTCGCATCTGGGACTCGAACCCAGGACCTCTGCCTATCCGGGGCAACCGCTTAACCAACTAAGCTAATGAGACCAGTTCAATTTATGTCATCTTCATCGATATCATATCATATCTTATGATAAATAATTAATAATTGATTAGATACAAGATTTCAGTTTGAATTTACAAGCACCTGTGAAATGGTAACCCGAGCAGAGTAAGTTATGTTAATAAAAAACCTTTCATATGATGTTTGACGAGGTGAGAAAAAAGTTCTTTTCTCGTATCCAGTACTAGCATTCAATCGCAAATGAAGCTTATATCGAGTAATGTTGAATTATATTGATACTTTCGAATTACAAAGTTGAATTTATGGCACCTGTTTAACGATTTTACTGCCAATAAAGACGCGCGATCTGGCTTCCCGTCGTACTGTGCGATAAAAAATAACAAAGATCACAGCTATCAACACTGCGCTGCTTCAACTGCGAGGAAATTGTATTAATAAACAAGGCTGACCTATAACTGAATAGAAACATATATATAACGTATTGTGCTGTAACAAGTATACTGCGACGTCTTACGAGTAAATCAATAAAAATAGCTTGTCAAAGCTTTTCTTCGCCATGAAAGCGCATCCTTTGAGCTTTCCTTTATTGCATCACTTTTTTTGTTATTACCCGACGCTGATAAGCCCCGAATCATTGGGATTATGAATGGCGTCCCCCATATGGAGAACGATGATTATTAATTTAAAACATATTTTTGCCAGTTCTAGAATTCGAATCATCGAAGTCTGGGTCCGAAACCAAGAATCTTACCAACCTGCCACGAAGGTTCAGAGTCATATACTGTTGAAATACCAACGATTACAGCTTTTCAAGAAGGGCAGTCACCTATAAGTACCTTTTTTATGGGAGTACCGCGCAAAAGTCCCAACTGCTTCATGCTAACCGTGTGTTTTGAGGTAGAAAGGAATGTGGAGGGTAAAGAGCTAGAGAAGAGGAAGGTGATGATGTACCTGACGACTAAAGCCATTTCAAGTAACGATTCTGAATGGTGATCTATCACAAGGGCGATATTGAGAGTACATACTGCTTTGGAACGTGCGGCAAGTATACTATACCCAAATTAGTTTTGATGAATTAAATGTGAAACAACACAATTTAATATAATTCAATTTACTTGCGCACGTCGGTATTCTAACTCGCGACCTCCGCAGTCGTAGTCGAGGACCGAACGCGGAGGCCGTCAAGCTTACGTAGTTTTCAACAATACAAGGTAACCGGGGGTTAAGTACAGTAACTTCGGGAGGTGATTCTATATGATAGTACAAGTATAAAAGATAAGAGTTTTTTTTTAATTCCAACGTATTTATGTCGTTTCCACGTTAAAAAAATTAATAGTTTGAATCTGAATAAAAAATCTGGATCTAAGGAAAAAAAATTGTATGGGAAAAAAATTGGAATATCGAAAAAATTTACTTGTATTTTTTACTTCTACCATCATGTAGAATAAATAACCCGGACCCCCTGCATGGTGTTCATATATTTCTACATCAACATCGAAATATCACAATTTCACTAAACATTATGAAACCGTTCTTACTGGATAGGGATAGTCCGCTCTAGCAATACCATCGACATTTTGTACATCATATTTATTCATTAATGATTAAATCCAAAAACAATTAGTGTTTTGATCTTCGCATTCAAACACCAGCGAGTTGTAGAACCTAATGAATTTATTTTTAATAATCACAGCTTTCTCGACGTGTGTTTTATTATTTCCCTTCTTCACTTACAAGAAGTCGCAATAATTCGCAATGAATATAACGAAATCTCGTGGTGTGAAACTGGGCTTTGGCAACAAATGCAGCGATAAGTTTATTGCGCCTTCACTTGATCTCGGGTTAACTGCATAGGGAGGCTCTACTAGTTTTGGCCCTGAGAAAAGCTATAAATACTTTAATAAGCTAATTTAATTCGTTGAAACGCATGTTGAATCTAGGCTACTTATATGAGAAAACACTCTCAATTCAGAGCTATTCTGTTATCGATATCTGGAAGATTGAGATTTGAATTCGCCCATTCCAGTGATATGAGTTTCCTGGTAATACCTTACGAAGCGATTTCACTGCAAACTCTTGATGTAAATAGAAAAGATTGAACTGTGATAATCAGACTTTCAACAAAATAAGGGAAACAGACCTACTGATTTTTTTTCAACCGAATTGACTTGCTTTTTATAAGAGGTAGATCCTTGAAAGAATTTTTTGAGCAATATTAGGAAATAACGCTTAGCAAACAAGGACACGCTGATAAATAACGTTAACACCAATAACGAGATTGATAATACTGAGAACGCTCAGCTGGGACCAAGGACCAAGGTCAAACCAAAACCAAAAAACAGGAAACGATAATTTCGTAGCCACTTTCGGTCCAACACCTCAATAGACATATTTAACCAGCTTGTGCGTGATACGTATGATAAGTAATCATTTAAGTACCGACTGATTCCCATCGCGTATGCACAGAAAAACGTCAATGTTTTGACACGATGCAGCGTTACATTGTATTAAAATTATATCTACTCCGAGAAATACGACAAGGCCGAATACCCATTCAAAGTTCCAACATTTTTTTTTTAATTTAAAACAACTTCTGTGTGGAACTAACTATCAGCGAGGTATGAATCTTTGTTTGTTTATTGTGTTAGAGTTTTGTAGATGTCCATTTTTAATTCAAAGCTTTAATTAATTATTAATTAAGGCGATGCAATGGGAAGTAATGCAGAATCGTGTGTTTTCTGTTTGAGAATTTGATGGCCTAGAAATATCATAGATCATTTAATTAAATAATACAAGTAGAACACACCTTGACCTTTCGTACAACTGTCCAATTTTTGTGTCTTTTTATAAGCCTAGAAAAAAAATAAAGTATCAGACCTAAAATAAATGTTCAAAGCGCAAAATCTCCTAATTGTTCATTGTGGCAAATAAAGTTTTTTAGAATATGACAGTAAAACATTTTAATATTTTTGCCTGAGCTTTACAAATTAAAATAAAACACGCGTTTTGGTGAGGTAAGTAAGGCTCTCTCGGTAATTTGTGTTGTTTCACAATTAATTGAATAAAAATAAAATATTGCATATTTGCGCACGTTCCAGAGTGGAAGATACTTTAAGTATCGCCCTGGTGAAAGACCACCATTCAGAATTGAAACGTTGCTTGAATTGGCTTTTAGCCATGTTTGGTGACCAGATCTGAATAGCCAGGTATTTCCACACCTCCCTCTTCCACTTCTCCTTCCCCTCCCTAATACCTTCAGCCTCACAACATTCCCCAATTGGGAATGCCATAGTCTCACTGGCTCCAGATAGTTGGGACTCTTTTGCGGTATTCATATAAAAAAAGCTGTTTCGCCTTCTGACATGTTCTTGTATTATCGAACTGTGGTGAAGCCACTTACAGTAGATCTATTTATATAATTTTTATATGTATACGTGCATATAGTGAACTCTTAAAATAAAATGTCTTTATTTTATTGACAATGCTCTTATTAATTTCTTTGTAAATTGACCATTACTTTAATGGTTCCTACACTGTAAAGCTTTCCTGCTTAAAGTGTATAATATAATATTGTTTGAATTTGACTAAAGTTCATTAAGATGGTTATCATTGCCGTTTCAAAGTTAATTTTCATTTGGAATGCAAGATTATTTTTTTCCTGCATACTTATACTAACTTGTATTGTGTCAACAAACAAACCGTTTTAAATTGAATAATAATTATAATTTTTAAATTTTAAGAGCTTGAAAATAATCTTATTTAGATCGGTGGTTTTATTGAAAACTCAAATTGTATTGATTATCAAATCCCTTATAAAATTGCCTGACCTAATGTTTTAATTGTTGCATGCTAAAGCAGAAGACCTCCAGTGAAGAGTCAAACAAATAAATAATGATAGTTCTATAATGGTTCATTACCGGTATATCCCACGCCTTATGAAATGTCACCACAAGTAGGCTGCACTGAGTTATTGGGAGATGCATCTTCGCACCGATCGACAGCTCTGTTCTCTTAATGCCTCCTGTCCTATAGAGCCGACCATCCGCACAAGTCGAACAATGGACACTTAGCATTCAATGTAGCCTTATTACATCCATTTTATTATATCGTGACGTCGGATCGAAGCCTTATCGTTTGATGGTGTCAAAATTATAATATTATGTATGGCCGGGGCTATGGGAATATACTAAACCTCGCTAACTGGATGCATTACATAAATCTTCGTGTTTTTTTTTAACATCGGGAATAAAGACAACTTCTTAGGAGCAGTGTTCAGGAAAATTCTTCATCTCGAAATCAACACATATCTATGTGTCTAACTACCAGCATAGAAGAAGAATCATGACAATAAACTACCAGAACAATAATTTAAATTATTGCATAAAGTCTACCACGACACTAATTTTAACTTTTAGTGCGGCAAAATGTCCATCGGATACGCCAAATTTATATCCGTTGAATTATGGCGTATCCGATCGGCTGACAAAAAATTATTTCTTTGAATAATAAGAAGCTGTACTGGACAAACTACTTAAGATAAATATTGAGATTTAAAAAAAATCATTTTAATATTTAATCATTGTAGAAAATAATATTAACACACCCTTAATGAAACATGTAAACGGAAAAAACGACAAAATAAAAAGATTTCAGACGCATCTGGGACAGAAATAATAATTAAGCGGTTGCCCCGGAAAGGCAGAGGTCCTGGGTTCGTGTCCCAGATGCGACTGAAATATTTTTATTTTCTATCGTTTTTTTTCCGTTTTCATGTTTCATTTAGGGTATGTTAATATTATTTTCTACAATGATTAAATATAAATAAATACGTTATGTGTTAATTAATTGTGTTTGTACTAAATTTGTTTCAAGTAAATCAGTTTCACCAGTAATAAATCAATTTATTCACCATAAAAATTGAAATTGGCTGAGGGTATTTGTATGATTCTATTAAGTCGCCTCAACTTGACCTAAACACAGTTTGAAAATGGGCTTGAACGCCGAAACAGCTGTCACAATAATAAAAAACTTTTTTTTTTGCAGAACTTAATAATAACAGCATTGAATTTGACTTTCATTCAATTTTTAAAAAATATCAGTTAAGACGGTACAATTTACATAAAACGTCGTTTCGCAAAAAACAAGTCAGTCATCAGCACGCCACTGAAGTACGAGTATTACATCGGTGGCGCTCGGCGTTCCAAAGGTTAATAATTACAATATTTTTATCTCCCACCTTGGTACCTGTCTACCTACGTAGAAAAAAAAATCTTTTCATGGTGCTACTGCAGGGTGCGGTCTACCAGGAAGTTTAACCATGCTTGTCTATAAAAACGCCATGATGACCTCCGTGGCCGAGAGGTTAAGATCCTGAGCTCCGGATGCAGAGGTCGCATGTTCGTAAATATGCCCAAATAATGATTACTTTGCTTTATATTATTTCACATAGGTTTATTTGATGATACGTTTCAGGGTAGTTGACACTCAGCATCGCCTTGATGAAAGACCGCCATTCAGAATCGAAAACAACAGAAACGTTGCTTGAAATGGATTAAGCAATATTTAGTGATCACATCTGAATAACCAGGTACTTCGAACCTTCCTCTACATCATCTCTTTTCTCAATACACCCCCTTCATCTCCACAAAATACCCTAAATGGGGATACCATAATCACACTGGCTCCGTTAAGTTGGAATTCTTTTACGGTATTCACATTATTACACAAAATTCTGATATTTCAAACAATATTCCTGGAGGAAATCTAACTCACCCAAGTCCAGCGTTCTACTAGAACGTGTAAGTTTTTTTCCTGTGGACCACCGAGATATTTGTCGTCCTTGTACAATCGCCCTACATAAAACATCTAACCTCATCTAACCCAGCGGTCTGCCAGGACATTTTTCATCGTAATGATATTAAAAATGGTGTTCCATAAATAATTTTAATGGACTGCAGTTTCACCGCACTGTGGTAGACCGCAGGCGTAGTAGCACCCTGCCTGGGTTCATTAACCTGTTTAGTGCCTTAAATGTCACTGTCAAGTGATGCATTTTAAGTGCATCTACACGAATAAAGTTTATTCAAGCTTTCATTGCAACACTGTAATTACTTTAAGCTATTAAAATGCGCAAAGCAAGTTTCATATGGCCTATCTACGATAATGATATTTTAAAATTTGAAACTGTTGTACCTACATTGTTCAGATAATTGTCAATAATTCTCAATAAAAATAGTACATATAAAATAAAAAGGTAACGGTTGATCCCAAATCCTTTAGTCTTACCGAGATAATTGCCACTCTATCAATTGAGCTATTGCTACATAAGTTCAGTCATTTTGATCATTCTCATTGAATAACTAACATTTAGCCTTTGAGGTGATTTTCTCACGAAAACGGCGCCATAAAAATAATGCATTTATTATTATTATTATTATTATCATTCATTATTTAACATGTTTTATGGCTGCCATATTTTCTGTGTGATTGCAACGATCTAAGCAATTTTTAACAACCAATTTTTTTGGGACATCTTTTGACTGTCTCAAAGTAAAAATATGAAATTAATAAAAATAACCGATTATACCGAATTAGGTTTCTATAGTTCAATTGGTAGAGGCACTTATCGAGACCTTTTTCCTATCTATTTCATATTTTCAATGAGAGTTTTTGATATTATTTTCTCCAATTAATTAAATATTACATTGAGCTTTATAAGCTTGAATAAGTTAATCGTAATAAATTGAGTATAATGCATTATATTATGTTTGCAGGAAAAAAAAATTCTAAGTATTTTAAATGGATTACTTATGCAGACCATTTTTTGAAATTGAATTAATTAGTAGCATTTTTATATTTTCTTTTTTCATATTAACAATTCAAGGTACATTCCCTGATTTTCACGGATAACAAAAACTAGTTTTAAATAATATTTTTGAATAATTAATAATTAATTGTTTTTGTGTTTAATTCGTAAAACTCCATTTTATTTTTTTTAAATTTAATAATGTCAATCAAATTTAAAGGCCGAAAGTTTGAAACAGTTTGAAAATGGCCTTAAACGCCGAAACAGCTGTCACAATAATAAAAACTAAAAATATTTGCAAAACTTAATAATAACATTATTAAATTTGATTTACATTAAAAAAAAATTTATTGCTTAATAAGTTTCCCACTTCTTTTCAGGTGACCAATAAAATATTTTAAAATACGAATAGTGTGTTTAGTTTTAACGATACTTGAAAATAGTTGATCAATTTCATTCTTACTTTAGGCACACAGACACTCCTCAAAATACTTCTACCGCGTTAATCTCTTCAGTGGTTAGGTTCTATAGACTGTTCTTAAGTGGCTCCCACACGAGCGGGTGGCCCAATACTAATATAGCCATGGCGTTGAAAGATTCGACCATCCGGTCGTCCTTTCCTAAAGTCGGTAGGCTTGACTTTAGGAAAGGACGACCGGATTGTCGAACCTTTTGATGCCGTGGCCCGCTCGTGTGGAAGCCTTTACTCAGAGATCTGATTTGATTTTTTCTATTCGAGTTTCGTTTAAACCAGTGATGCGTAATCCGCGGCTCGCATATCGCATCAGGCAAGCGAACTATTTTCGCTCGGCCCTGAGACCATTTCGGACAGTCCGTTAAACAAAATAAAATATTTCAAAAGTTTGCGGTAATTCTGATGAAAAAAAAGATCCGAAATTTTCGACTAAAGTGGAGGAACAGATTGTTGAATATTAAAAAAAGTGGCTCGATCTGTGAACAAGGAAATTGAGTGGCTTAGAATTTCTTATGCAATAGCAATCGGTCGGATTTTTTGATAATATTGTAAAAATATTTAACGGTCGTCGTTCTGTTATAAAAAATATGAAACGGTATTATTGCAACAAACCCTAATCTGTTTTCAATATATTGAATCAGCCGCCCAAAATTACAAGATTTTACTCCAAGTTCTTGCATACTTCAGAATGGTAAAATTCGACAGTATTTGAATTGACCTCGGAGATTTCTACAATTTTCGCTTGCGGGGCTTTGTCTGTCCTTTTTATAATTGATTATTATTAAATGGTGACCATTTTACAAAATGTTAAAAGTTTTCCAAGTTTATTTGTAAATATTGTCCTATGATTTATTCTATTTGTAAATAAACAATAAAGTGGAATCTAAAGATTTAAACAAAAAATATTAATTTTTTGAAGAAAATTTCTTCTGTAAGGGTTTCACTTTGTGATGTCATTATTTTAATCAAAAGAATAAATAACTTAGTTTACATCACTTTATTTATATACAATCAACATGTTTCATGAACAATGTTCACATCATCAGGATAAGTTGTATACTAAACTTAAAAATCAAATATAGATCACATATTGTTGGAAAGGCCCTTCTACCCTTTAGTTACCCAACTAAAATACCAAAATGTTACTAGTTACCCAACTAAAATATCGCATTTCATAATATTTTTTAATCAAAAGAATAAATAACTTAGTTTACATCACTTTATTTATATACAATCAACATGTTTCATGAACAATGTTCACATCATCAGGATTAGTTGTATACTAAACTTAAAAATCAAATATAGATCACATATTGTTGGAAAGGCCCTTCTACCCTTTAGTTAGGTAACTAGTAACATTTTGGTATTTTAGTTGGGTAACTAGTAACATTTTGATATTTTAGTTGGGTAACTAGTAACATTTTGGTATTTTAGTTGGGTAACTAGTAACATTTTGGTATTTTAGTTGGGTAACTAGTAAAATTTTGGTATTTTAGTTGAGTAACTAGTAACATTTTGGTATTTTAGTTGGGTAACTAGTAACATTTAGGAATTTTTTTTATACCTTCTGGCTGCGAATGGTTATTATCATTTGTCTGGTATTAACATGACAAAATAAAAATAAAATTACACTAGCCACTTTAATGTTAACCATGTCAATCTGTATATTTTCGTAACTTAGCCTCATAACCTAGCCCGCGACAAAATTGAAAATGGGCGATTTGGCCCTCTGGCTAAAAAGGTTGTGGATCAGTGGTTTAAACGATTCAAATCGAAGTTTTCGAAAGACATTTCGTGGAATTTCTATCACTCAAGCAATGGTATGCAAATGAAGTTAGCTATGCGTGTCACCAAATTAGAATATTATTTTTTTAATGAAATTCTTTTAAAGGTAATAATGATAATATTGAGATAGGAACTGAATTACTAAAATGCATTTTCAAGTATTAAGCGTGCGTAGACCTTGTTCACTTTACCGGTATTTCAATAAAATGTGTTACATAAATTAATATAATAGCTAGGTTTTAATCGTTTTTAATTATGCTGACCGACAATATAAGAAATGTGACTTCAATGAAATAATTTTTTTGAGATATCCATTTTAATTTTATTTGCAAACGGCCATAGTGTTAAGACATATTATTCATTCTTAGACTTGCCTATTCATTTTTGAATCTATGTTTATATCTAGGAATATGCAATATTATTTTGATTATTATATTGACTATTAGATGGATTATAAAAATTCTAAACACGGCATATTATGAATCACGTAAATCGTATTATGACTATTTGACTTTTAATTTTTTGGTTGTTGTATTATCTGAAATTAAAAAAAAACTTTTTGCTTTTTCATTTTCACTGTGTCATTCGCTTACATACATACACTATTACATATATATACATATGTTACAGCTTATGTACCTACTATGTATCATGTTGATTTTTTTTTGTTTTCTATTATTTTTTTTTCTTCCTGTGTCGAGCACTAAATCATGTAAAATGAAAAAAACAATGTGAAAACCCAAGTTAATAATTAATTAATTTTACCCTTATACCCACCTTCCCGTCCCCCTTCTCCTTCCCCTCCCCAATACCTTCAGCCTCACAACATTCCCCAATTAGGAATGCCATAGTTTCACTGGCTCCAGACGGTTGGGAGCAGTTTGGGACTCTTGTGCGGTATTCATATAAAAAAAAAATTAAAAAATGAATAAAATAAATAAATAAAAATATTTATACGACCTAACTTCTATGCAGCTAAATAATATCTTAAAATTAACTTCTATATCTCTGTTCTTATATTCATCTGATTTAACTAACTAACTAACTAACTAACCATCATGCCGTTTCCGCGCGGGTGGAGACAGAGAGGACGGATCGCCAAACAACTCGATCTTGGCATACACTTCTTGGTTCATTCGCATTCATACATCGTCTCATACAATATCTTCTATTATTCCGACTTCTGACATGGCCCGACTCAATTGTTCCACTCCCTTGATCGTGCCATATCTTCCTCGGGCATCCGCGGCTTCTTCTCCCATTCACATTCATGTAATATACTCTCCTTATACTCCTTTCTTCGTTCATTCGCTCTACATGCCCAAACTTGTTTTAGTAATATAATGTATGTACCTCGTACGTCTGTCTCATTATGGGAATTTTTCCAGTGCGACAGAAATCGAACAACCCTTCAAATTTATGTTCTATCAGGACAAAAAAATAGAAAACTACAAATCAAAAGATCTGTTTACTAAAGCGCC
Source organism: Halesus radiatus (assembly GCA_022606495.2). Classification (NCBI taxonomy): domain Eukaryota; kingdom Metazoa; phylum Arthropoda; class Insecta; order Trichoptera; family Limnephilidae; genus Halesus; species Halesus radiatus. The sequence goes on from JAHDVE020002585.1 coordinate 119,851, forward strand.
GAAAACAGAGATTATCTGTCTGGAACTATTTTGTCCGCTGACAACATAATTTCCGTTTTGGGATATGAAGTTTTGAAATATACGAAAAAAACTGAATATCTCTCTTTCAATTTCTTCAACAAAAAAGTAAATAATGTGACGTATAAAAACATACTGGTTTGATAAACACATTGTAAATTCCTTTTTTATTGTATGGAATATTTCCAAAATGGATTACTTTACGTGGCATTCAAATAAAGCCATTTATTACATAATGGTTTCTATAAAAACGTTATTATTATTTAATGTTTTGATAATGCCTGTGCAAGTGTACAGTTGGCGATGACAAAGCCAGCTAAGAGTAATCGAGTTCGTCGTACAAATTTCTGCCTTTTTCTACTAGACCAAAACACTAATAATAAAAATTGACATACCGTGACAATCGTCTCATCATATCAGGAAGAATATTTTTTTCATTAGTAGAAAGCCATTAAAAAAATATCCTAAATGTCAAGCGACCGCAACCGTGGAAACTTCAACACTTAACATTTGAATGCGAAATTATTATTTGTAAACAATAGACTATTACGGTTCGTATATCGTACAGGCAGTTTGACTGGCGGACGTTTATACGGCCGGTAGGAGGTAGGAGGCAGGTGGTACTTCCTCAGAGTTCGTGATGGCGAGGAGAACGATAACAAATAATGTAAAACATCTCTAAGAGGCTTAATGACGGCTTAGATTGTATGTAATCGACACCCGATTGTGGGCGATCGGCGCGGATACAATTCTACCACTGTACCACTGTGGCGGTGATGGAAGAACTGGAATGCCTAGTACAGTGGAAGGATATGCCAGAACGTGGATTTTTTTATAATTTTTTGTTATCGCCTTTTAAAGGTACTTTTGGGTGTACGGGAAAAATGAATGACGTTTTTGATTGTACATAATTTGAGTTTAAATTGGTAAAATTATAAATAAGTTAAGGAGTCGGTAATTGAAAAAAACTGGAAGGCTCGCAGACTAAATGAGAAAGTGATTAATTTTCGCGTCATTTAAAAACACTTAAGGTGGGTTTCATATTTAAATACAATAATCATCCTAAGTTGATGAACTTTAATAGGTGCGATGTGGGTACTTTATTTCGGAGCATGCTCAGTTTCACTCCACTGTGAATTTCTTTAGATTGGTTGAATTTCAACTGAGTATTGCTCTAAGATGAATTTCTCACTAAAGTTAAAGTATTTGCTTTTAGGAAGTGGCCTTATATATTGATGTTATTTTTCTCTATCTTGTGTTGTCTTTTAAACAAATATGATGGTCTCCTTGATTGTACATCTCCTCGATATCAGTTGAATTGATGCTATTTTGCTCTTTCTTGCATTGTCTATTGAACAAATACGATAGTCTCCTTGATTGTATATCTTTTTGATATCTACGGGTATCTAAGTCTATCCTTGCTGTAACAAAACTGTCAAAATATTTTTGAATTTCTAATTTTTTGTATTACTTGCTTATATTTTTTTTATAATATTATTAAATCGATAGTATGTAATTTTTGTCTGTTATCACTATAATAAAACTGTTATGCTATTTTCGTACATATTTGTTTTTCTTCTTCAACCTTGTATAGATTGTACAACGTGTATGTACTATATTGGTCTATTATTGCCCTACTATTTATAGGATGATTGTTATTTATTGTTGTATTTATTTATTTTATTTATATATTTATTCTTAAATTGAATTATGATAATAAAAACATTAGCCACCCATCTCACTAGACAATCCTGTGTTGAGATGAGCGGCTTAACAATTTAATAATAATCCGTAAATTTCAATAAGCAAACAATAATACACGAAAAAAATATAGTAAATATTAATAAGCAGATAATAGTAAATAAATAATAAAGATCAGGTAATAATAATTAAATAATAATAGTAAGTAAATAATGATCGGTAAATAGTTATAAACATGTAATAATACACATTAAATATTAAGTAAATATTGATAAGTAAATACTAATAAGTACATAATAATAAAAATAGGTAAATACTAAAAAGTAAATAAAATTATGTGAATAAAATTATGTAAATAGTAATAAGTACATAATTATAAAAATAGGTAAATAGTAATAGTAATTAAATAGTAATATGTAAAGACCAATATGCAAATAGTAGTATGTAAATAAAAATGTGTAGGTAAAAAAAATATATATACATATATATATATATATATAAGTAAATAGTAATAAGTAGGTAATAATAAGTAAATAATAATGATAATGTCGAGCACATATAGTTTCAACATTGATTACAACATAACGGATAACATTTAACGGTATTATATAATATTGTTCAACTAAACCCCTGCTGACAAGCTATCTGCATTGACTTGACTAGTACAAATTCTCATTGTATGTAATTAATATTATACAATATAAAAAATAAAACAAAAAATTGTCACTTCACTATAATATATACCTACTACTCTAAGGAAATGCGTTTACGTTCTCACTGAGAACACTTTAAATAGAGAGGTTTCTTGACCAATTTCCATTCAATTTATTTTGTTTCACATTACATTTTCCATATAAGACAAGAATAATTTGAATGTATGTATTTAAGTTAAGAAAGTGTAATGATATATTTATTACTTCAATTTAATAAATTCAAAATAAAATAAAAGTCGTGTATTTTATTTATCTTTTGGTATGAGTCTTTGAATTTTGATGGTTTGTCTTAATACGGATGGTTAAATAATTAACATTGAGCATTGAATTTAAATTAAATAAGATATATTTAAAAAATTTAAGATTAAGGAAATTTTTTTAAATAACATATTTCCAGTGTTGTTATGATATTTAAATATGTAATATGTGAACTAACAGAGAAAGGATGAAAGTAGACTAAATTCTGTAGAAATGAGATCTCTGGGGCATATGGACGGTATAACTTTATGTGACCTTGTCAAAAATGAAGTCTTGATGTAAGCGTATCGGTTAAGACGAAAGGATCGCTTAGAAAGGAGCATAAGGGTAATATATGGTGCAGAAGTTATTGGTAGAAGAATTCGGGGACGCCCGAGCAAATCATGGCACGATCAAGTGAATCAAATACTTGAGTAGGACATGTCAAGAGTCAGAATAACAGAAAAGTATGTATAGATAGATAGATAGTTTATATATATTCTATAACATTTTGACATTATGTACAAACCATTAGTTAGTTTTCAATAATAATATTATATATTAAGGGAATTTGTAGGTAAAGAGGTTCCCTACTTGCTACATCTAGCTTAGGCCGTGCAAGTAGTCCATTTACGTTCGTGTTAATAGAAAATAAGGTATTTTGTGTACATATATAGAGTATACCTTACATTACATATTAATTTTTATAAAATTAAATGTTTAAATAAGAAAAAAATATATATTTAAATCTTGCTAATTGCTCGTATGTTTATCAACTGTAATGCGAAATTTTGGGGAAATTCTCAAAACACTTTTTTTATGAATGTTTTTAATTTATGTCAAGTGAAACGTATCCCGCATACTCATCTATCGACCGATCATCCATTCCGTGTGACATTCAGGCGATCTTACAAAAATCCACATTAAGAATCCAATTAATCCAAAGTTACGATGCCGGGCCAAGAGTCGAGAGTCGGTTAGTTTATTCCACATCCCGGAATGATTTTAATCAAGTTCTCGGTTCTCGCCTAGATTTAAGGCTCTTTCACAATCAACGGTTAACTTAGTGATAATTCGTAAGGAATAGCGTTAGGTGTCACCGCCGCATGGCCTGTTCGACCGGCGCATCCATTTATGTATAAGATTGGAATTCAACATTGTATTTATTATTATTGTTTTTCTTTCTCTACACCATTTTCCGAATGGCTTGAAATTTAATCAACGGTTTGTTTATTTCTTAATTCAGGTTTATGTGACGCCTAGGTAGATACCATCGCAATTTTTTTACTGGATACAGCTGGAATGTTATTTCCGCGAACGCTTTTCAAGATGCGTTTAAATGAGATAAATAAATGTTCCTGGTCTGAAGAGGCCAAGGATGAAGGAGGGAAGAAGAACACAAGCTGACGTATCATCATTGCAGAGTCGAAGAATTAATTAAAAGAAACAATTCTTTGGAATGATTATGTCAATCGCATGTTGCTTCGGCTGTATATTATTTATTCATATATTTACACAAAATATTTTGTAGGTACCTTAATGTTTGTTATATTTAATAAAACATTTTGTTTGTTGGAGAGGTTATTTATTGATAGTCACAGGATGAGATTCGAATAGGAAGTTCTCCCGGAAATGACCACAGACAAAACATAGATATGCATATATAAAATTACCATAGACAAAACATAGATATGCATACGTAACAGGTACAAAAATCTTTTCCATGGAAATTGAACTGGCTTCCTCCTAAACTATTGTAATATGACAAATTGTTTCAATAAATTCACTGTGTTGACTAATTTAATATGCAAATAATATTAAAACAGTGAAAAAATTCAATATCCGTGCAGTCCACCCAAAAATAAAATATTTAAATTGAATACAAAAAGCAGTGGAATCTTATTTTATGAAAAAGTGTAGAATATTAGCAAAACATAAAAAATATATACATCATTTATGTGAATACCGCACAAGAGTTCCAACTGCTCCCAACTGTATGGAGCCAATGAGACAATAGCATCCCCAATTGGGGAGGGGAAGGAGATGGGGAGAGGAAGGTGGGGAAGAATTTGACTATTCAGATCTAATCAGCAAACGCAGCTAAAGCTACATCAAACAACGTTTCACCAAGAGTATCTTCCGCTCTAGAAAGTGTGCATATATACAGTATATTTTTAAGTATTAAGAATTAATTGTGAAATACAAATTAAATAAATAAAATTTACTTTCACAAGCCAGGATTTGAATCCGCAGTCAAGAGCCTCACCCATCGACCACGGAGGCCGTCGAAATAAATCGTTTCTCAGTTCTAAACCACTTTATTTTATCATTCAGAAAACATATTGATTCCTCGAGCACTTCCAAAAAAGACCACAGCATAAAATGCTTATTAGCGCATATGAAATAAAATCTAATTACGAAAATGGCTCTTCTGCAAATAAACTTCCATACAGCAACCTCAAAGATGACATATGGCCTAAAGGAAATTATTTTCCTGGGGGCCTCCCGTGTGGAGTTAATTTTCAAAACAAAGTTATATTTTGAACCCCTTTACTTTTTATCGTTTTAGTCAGCCTTGCAGTATCCATCACCAGGCCAGAAGTGTAGATTGTGGTTAAGAGTGTGTTTAATTTTGTTGAAGTGGTATAGTGTTGCCCGAGTTCCTTTATTTTCCTTGTCGGTAAATCCACATATCAAAGAAAACAAGACAATTTGATGAAAATGACTAGAAACCAAAAGAAGATACAGATGCCATAAAAACTAAATAATGCAAGTATTTTTGGTGCTTCCAAACGACAGGTTTTACAGATTCTAACTAGATATAATAGGAGGACCGAATAGTGGAACCTTTCGACGCGGTAGCTTTTGTTAGTATTGAACAAACCAGTCATGTTGAAGGCCCATTATAACCAAGTATCTCTGCCCCGATTAAACTAGTGAAAACGCCATAGTCCATAAAGCTAAGAATAATGACGCATTTAAAAATGAAGCGTATCACAAGTCGAAGGCAGTGTATGCTGGTAGTAGTGGTGGGTGGTGGGTGGGTCCTGCTCTACTCAGCAATGCTCACCATATTAAAGAGCTTATGACCGTTATTTATAGGATTGTAAAAGTTTAGTATAACAAAATAAACCTAATTTATATGTGTACAAAGGTCGTTTGATATTTTGAAACTACAGTAGTGTTGATAAGGCTGGCAGGAAAAAATAGATTGTTTTGTGTATTAGTTAAAAAGTGAAGATAGAGACATGCATGACTTTATTATGATTGTATACAGAATGTATCAGT